>CAICTM010000966.1:0-41176 GCA_903772945.1 Seminavis robusta | reverse complement strand
TGCCATCGTAACTGAGTACCCAATTCAAGAGTTGCGTTTCGTGTCTCCATCCACTATTAATGAGTGGTCGCAGTGGTCGATCAATGAGTCGACAGGTCAAAATTTCGTGTTCGGCGGGTCGTCCATCGCGTTTGTTGTACGATCCCGACGTCAACCCGGCGGATGAAAATCGTTCTTGGTGTTCTACCGAGAGTGGTAAAAAGTCGATATTATCTTTGGGGGCATGGTCTCGTGCCGCCGTGGCGTACAAGACCGTGTCACCTCGTGTCAAGACAATGGCTCCTGCTGCCTGTCTACCGATTTTTCCAGTTTCCATGGTGATGGATGGTACACCCACTTCTTGTCCCGGAATGGATTCAAAAGTTAGTGTATGTACGGGATTCCCAAACTCGCTGGTGGTGGTGTCAACGGAAAAGGAAGCTTTGGTTTCGAGGACGGGTGGAGCAATGGTTTCGGCTTCGGTAGCCACAGTTTCGTCGTCGTCTGCGTCCCCATTGACAGTAGTAGCAGTAGCACTAGTATCGGTAGCAGATTCGGCTCTTCTTGTGGCGATGGTTGGCGCTACTGCCTTATTGAGGTGATGATGGTAGTGGCGATGAAGAGGAACAAAGGCTTGGATACCCCAATGGGTATCCTGGAGCTGCCAAGCTGACAGAGAACATAGGGATAAGATCACGGATGCTTGGAACTTCATTCTCATGCTTGTTGTTGTGTCCACTCAGGCTTGAAAAATGATACTGGTAGCAGCTATGGTTCCTTTGGGCTGCCTTTTTTCACTTGGCTGATGAGGTGTTTGCAACGATGCTACTGATGTGAGTGATGAGTAAGCTGGCTGGAATGCATTTGCCGATCTGGATATATATATCTACCTGATGCTTTGTGTCTTTGCTTCCACCTGTGACCGTGATGGCGAAATGCAAGAAAATGAACGATGGGTAGCAACAAACGTCATTCGTCGTCTTCAACTTTCCGATGGTGGACCAGACACCAGAAGCGAGGTAGATGAGGTAATAACTATTCGAATACGCAAAGTGCATGTATTTGAACCCAATATTTTACCTCATCGACCTGATTCATAGAGCAACAGTGCAATCTTTTTTGGACTCGACTCGACTGAGGACTCGACTCGTCGTCCAACCTTCCTTCGTCGTCCAACCTTCCTTCGTCGTCCCGAAGCGGGCCATCAACAACTCCAAACGAGGCAGACCAGCAGCACAACAGCAATCTCAAAGCAGTCCACAACAACAGTGCCTCCAAGATTCCCTTGTGACAGACATCATCAGCGATACCCACACCGAATCCAACCCTTCCCCGCCCATCAATCCCAGCTAACTGACTTACCAGCAGGCTGCGACAAGGGGACCTCCTGTACGACTGAAGGCCACCGAACTACGCTAAGCTTACACTTTCAACCCATATAGTTGATTGCATTCCATCCACCAACCTACTGCACCAAGTCACCTGAAGCTGGCTAGATCTACTCGTACTGCCCCACTCACTTCCGCCAATTCCCCAGTACACAACACAATAGTCACATCGACATCATGGCATTCAATGAAGATTCGTCAGGCTCTGGACACGATGAACCGTGGATACAGTGGTGAGTATATACTGTATGGATCCATTCGTCTCCAGTGATATATACAGTACAAGGATCTCTTCTCTCTCTATTGCCCATGCTGTCACTCGCTCACTTCACTCTCACTATTTTACTACATATTAGGTTCTGCGGTCTGAAAGGCCACGAAATGTTTTGCGAAGTGGAACGATCGTACATTGAAGATGGATTCAATCTTTATGGACTGCGAGCGTGTGTCTCCAACTTTTCCGATTGTCTCGATCTCATTCTCGATCGAATTGGACCCGATGATTCGGACGACTCCCATTTGACACAGAGTGCTTGTACTCTCTACGGTCTTATACATGCTCGATATATCATTACGGCTCATGGACTCGATGCCATGTATAATAAGGTGAGTAGTATAGATACAACTAGATGAATGTGAATGATGAGTTGTCTTTCTCTCCACTGACTAACTCTTCTGCTCTCAACCTTCATTTCCAATTTCTATTTCCATTTTTACCAGTACGCTGCCAAAGAATTTGGCACTTGTCCGCTGGCACAATGTCAAGGCCAACCCGTATTACCGGTCGGACTCAAGGACGAAATGGGCGCCGACACGGTCAAAATCTTTTGTCCCAAATGTCAATGTGTCTATCATCCACCTCCCATTCGATCACGGAGTTCCAGTCATCACGGAGCGGGGGCTGCCGGGGTCGATGGGGCCGCCTTTGGGACTACTTTTCCGCACTTGTTTCTCATGACATTTTCCAATCTCGTTCCCGATCCACTACCACCCAACTCGGCATATGTCCCACGCGTCTTTGGTTTCCGCGTACACATGTCGGCACGACAGAGGAATACACCCGCCGGGACCGTCGCTGCAGCTCCCGATACGAATAATAATCCAAAGGCCAACAATAGCAAGAGTCGAGTGTCCATGCGAAAATCATCCTCTTCTGCCGTGGCAGCCGCCAAAAAAGAAGCCGCACCCACTGACGCGGCTGCTGCTGCCAAAAACTCACCACCCAACAAGGCGCCCAATGCCAAAAACGACGATGGAAGTGCCGCACCTTCCATCAAAAGCGAAACGGCCGATACGAGCAAACCAACCGCCGCCAAATTATCCTCCAATATTGCCCGCAATAATAATAATAAGACGGGAGGGAGCAACAAACGACGATCTGATGGAGAAGAGAGTGGACCCAAAAAGGATGGATTCTTGGTAGATTCCAGCGCCGTCAAGAGGAGAAAACGACAGGATGGTTAGTACTGTATGAATGGAATGAAAAAGGAAAGGGGGGCCAAACAAACACACACACACAAACGAATTCACACACACATCAATAATCCCATCCATCCAAGAATGGACACTGTGTCCATTATTTGCAACTGTCATCAATCCAAAAATAAAATGTGCTGCTTCCTATCATCATCATCCTATTGTCGGGACTGTCACCTTATTATGGAACCCAAACGAATAAAATCAAGAAGGTTGCCTTGGGTTTTAAAACACAACCGTCCTGCATCATGGAATCGAATTCGTTGTACGACTGTAATTGGAACGTGTCCATGTTCTAGTATTACTGCGGTACTGGTACAGCGTAGTATGTATCGTGTCGAGATGTAGAATAGTGGGGAATGGCAGTGCTCTTGTTGTCCTAAGCTGCAGTATAAACACCAAACGAAACTGCTGTAGCTGTGTGGTAGTCTCGTTGTTTTCAATTGCGAATGAGCAGGCAATGGGAGGATTTGCACACAGCGAACTGTCAGAACGGAGGGAAGACGATTGAGAGACTGGACTGGACTCGTTCCAGAGCAATAAGAGCACGAAACGCAAGTGTGGGAGAGACTAACCCGGCCTTCCAGTTCTGGAAGCATTAGGAGGGATCCCGCCTTCAATCGACTCGACTCAGTCAATCACTACAGAGAGGAATTAGCTGTCCAGAGACTCGATAGATAAAAACCTACATGGGAGGCACTGTTGAAGCTGACTTAAAAGACCTTATCATTAGAGGATGAACAGTGTCGTCCATAGGAGTGCTGTCCTTGCTCCTGCACTAGCTAGAGCGCAATACTGCGACTGTAGCTCCAACCAAATACCTCTCACCGGCAACGCTGATGATATCACGGAGCCACTAGTGTCACTATAAGATTGCCATTCGCTCCCTCCACACATACGTTCTCTTGTTGCATACCATACAATACTCTTAACGACGTCCACCCGGACCGGCCGCGGGTCCCGTTCGTCGTCCCGGAGTCCTTCCCAATTGGAATTGTTCCTGGAAACTCAATCCATCATCGAGCTGACTGGCGGTATCTTCACCTGGTTTTGTCATTTCTTCGACTAATTCTTCTGCTTCGACAATGGATTTGAGTACTTCTCGTTTACTGGATTCACAAAGCATGCCCCCAATAAACATTTCAAAGAGAATGAGGAGGGATTTGTGCAGGGAAAAGACCAAATCCAATTCGCAGACTGTAATAATAGAAAACAAAAACAGAGACGAAGCATGTTTTGAGAAAACACACAAGAAAAGAACTCAACGCGCCACTTGTCGATGACCCAACCATTTCTACTGCTCATCAGTATTAGTACTCACCCGAATTAAAGTATCCATCGAGTGCTTCGACGAAAAGATGAATTTGTTCGAGTACAATCAATTCATTCAATCCGAGCGGAACACCCACGACAAAGTAGAGACTGGCATATCGTCTGTAGACGAATTTGTAGGTTCCCTTTTCGACGATATTGCACATTTTGGGAGCTCTTGGCAAAATATCAGCGCCAATGTCACGGAGAATGCGTCTCTTTTCACTTTCCGTGTAGCTTTGAAAGAATTCACTCAATCGAATTTTGCCTTGACGGGACATGAGGACGACAAAACTCCATCCGCAATTGGCAATGGCCGAGTTGGCCATGGCTTCTCCGGTAATGTCCGTGGCGGGCATGATGGCTGTTCAATAGTACAGTAATAGGAGAATGGAATTGAAACTGTGTAGTAGCTTTTTTGTTTGGTAGAATGTGGTGGATCCGATGCAGTGATGGCGCTTAATACTGTTGGCAATTACTATCTAGTACCGTCGGTGTGTCAATGGATTGGAAGCGTCTTTGGGATTGCTGGAGGCTTTGATTGTTGTGCCATGGTCGCTCCTCGATCCTTGCTGGCAAAAGGATTTCGCTTGAGTCGACTCATTCGACTCCCAAAGCCAATGACTGGAGCGACGGACGGACCGTGGACAGCCGAAAGAGAACGTCGATGTGATCGACCATGGCCAAATCGTTGAAAGAGGTGCCGTTCGCAAGCGGCTAATCCACAGTAGACTGCATCAATTGGAGCGATCCTTTCACCTGCCTTCTACTTACCCAGCCTACTACTACTTACAAACAAATAGACAAGTCACAATGGGTAACTGTTGTTCCGGGGCAAAAGAAGAAAGCAAAAAGACGGCAGCCTTTCAAACAGCAGACGATGGAGACCATGTTGGATTTCCCGTCGCCGACTCGTCGTTGAGTGGCCTCGATGGATTGGGTGGTGGTGACAACAACGCACAACCACCACAACAGGCGCCACAACAGGCACAACAACAGCAAGAACAACAACAGCGCAACGTCAAGGCATTGCGGGAAGAACAAAATCGACTCGATTTGATTGTCCAAATGGCCGGACGCGGCATGGTCTCGGTACGATCCACCCGTGGCTCGACTGGATATTACGATCAAGGATTTGCCGCGGCGCTGGGGCAACATTTGGAACAAACCACTACATTTCCCGATCAATTGCCCATTCGATTGCCATCTTCTGCCAGCACATCCGACAATAAGAGTGTCTTGCAACGATTATCGCAACCACAGTGGGACAATATTGCACTGGGGAAAAAGAAATTGGGGTTGGCTGGATGTGGTGGGGAAAATCCCAACACGTATATGGATCATATTGCCGGATCCTTTCTGGATTCGGTAGTCCCCAAAAAGGAACGAATATTTGCCGGTGGAGTGGGACCCATGGTGGAGAATTTATTATGAAAAAAGAAGAGAATTGATTGTAAACTGATGCAAGAGAAGGAAATTTGGTGCTGTGAAAGGAACAAACAAGAAATTTCCCAGAGGATCCTTTGTTTCGAAAGGAGCTGTACTCCTTTGAAAGAATCAATCTCTGGGGGTTCAGACAACAACTCACTCTTTCAGTTTGTTGAGTGCCCTTCCTCTTCTTGTTGTAACTCTGTCAACTGCTGTTCCAACACACAAAATTCAAACCAGCAACACATACGCCCTGTCCACACACACACAAGAGTTCATCTTTGATTGATAGACCACAACAATCTTCACCTGTTCACCACAGAAAAAGCACCAGCTGCCGCTATTAGTTTCCATGTTTGTTTGTTTCAGTGGGCCAAAAATTGTGTACGTATGTTCAAGTACAATTACTAGTATACAAATACACGAATAAGATGAAATGAACTGCTGTACTTTTGTAATTTTGTAATGGCTTGATACACTGGCTAGTACATGTAGATCTAACTAAAAGGATGCCGCAAAGTTGCGACGCCTGACGGTACTGTAGCGTGGCAAACTGTAGCAATCAGGCGCCAAAAGAAAAGATCTGATGAAAGATGAGAGTATGGTATGACAGAGTTGCTTAGCTATAGCAATCTAGGATTGCATGGATGGATGGAGGTAGACTGCCGGTGTTGCCACCTAATAGCTATTGTATCTATCACTTTAGTCGCTCGCTAAACCACACCACGTTACCAGAATAGCCCCGTTGGAGTTCTTTCAAAGGCGAAAAGTGCAACGTACACGCATCTTCATCCTCTGTATCCCCATCAGCCTCAATCTTCTGGAGCACCTTTTGAAGATTGTCAGCCTGAATATCAAAGAATGTCTTGCCGGAAGAAGCAAAAATTTTCTCTTGTGCCTCGTCATCAATGCCAAGGCGACGCCATCGATGCTTGACCACACGAAATATCAAGTTCCGGAGTCCCTCCTCTTCCGGCAGGCTACCGCCCGAAACCAACAGCATGCCTCCCGGGGCCACTCGCTTGGCGACGGCTTCGAACAAGACGACTTGTTCCTCCGGCGGCATTAAATGCAGAACATTCAAGATGGTCACCACATGGTACTGTCGTTCGTCTTTGGTCGTGGCACCAAATGCAGTGGGGATGATGGTCACTTGATCCGCCAAATTCAATAGTGTTTTCTCCTGCTGTGCCATCATGTGACGACAGGCTTCCACCATGGCCTCGCTGGGTTCATAGGCTGTAATACGCAGACGCGAAGTGTCGGGGAGAGCTCTTGCCATGGCAATCATTTCCTCGCCATAGCCTGGACCAATCACCAAAATATGGAGGTCCTCCTCCTCGTTGTTTTGTTCGGATACTGCTGCAATCGAGGCTACAATGTCACCCATCAATTCCAAAAAGTGATCGTATCCTGGAATCATTTTGCGAATGAAGGATCGATACTCCCTCCCATAGTCGCCGTCAAAATTGTACAGGGCTGAAGCATCCTTATCATTGCTATTGGAAATAGCAGAGCATGGTGACGAGGCGAGTACTAATAAGATAAGAAGTGAGAATGATAGTACTATCGGACACAGGATCATCTTCCTTCAGATTTCTTCTCTCAGGTTGGTTGTGAGGATCTCCCATCCCCGGAGGGGGCCACCAAAAGATTCAGTAATAAGCTGGCACAGGTTGAGAAGGTTTGGGAGGACAGTGGGGTCCCTTGAAGCCACGAGCCAACAACACGGTACCGGTACCTGGTACTGTACGTACGAGGTATCGGTACGAGGAAGGGTGCGTTCTTTTGTAAAAGCGAAGATTTGAAAAAGAGGGCCGAAGAAACGAACCCAAAACGACGAAGCGGAAAGCGCACTTGAAGCAAGAGAGGAACATTCACGTCGACACAGCAACAGGTTAGTCATCAGCGGTACCGGTACCACATCCCCTCCAACACACACATCGTAGCAACTTGTTTTATATCACCTCTACAGTAGCGGTACCGTAAAGGTAGTGGAAGTAGAGATTGATTAAGCAACAAACAAACAAACAGAAAACAGAAGTACGAGTATCAGCATATAGTATCAGCAGGAACGAGGCTGCTGGGACGACAGAGATTCCGCCAAACCAGAAAGATAGCTTCCGCCAAAGCCCCAGCAACTAAAATACGGTATCTGTGAAACTCTTTTTGCTGCATCAGACATCAGATCAGTGGGGCTTCCCGCATTGTCATCATCATTAATTTGTGAACCTTGTTCCTGCTACCGGTATACAAGATGAGTGACGACTTCAATATGCAAGACGCTGAAATGGCGGATAGCGACGATGATTTTGACGACGAGGAGGAAGAAGAAGAAGAGGACGAGATGAACGACGATGAGGGTGTAGCCGCCCCTGCCCAACCAGAGCCTGCAGCAGAAGAAGATGCTGCGATTGCCCGTCGACGGGCCATCCAAGCAATCGTGCGAGATACCACCCTGAGCGAACCAGAAAAGCGTCAAAGGATCCAGGCATTGATGAGTGGAGGGAGGATAGAAGTAGCTCCTCCCCCAGGTCCACTGATTCCGGCCCCCGACGGCAATTCCGCATGTGTGCACTATGAGCGCAATTGCAACATTGTAGCGCCGTGTTGCAACCGGGTGTTTGGTTGTCGAATATGCCATGATGAGCTCAGTCCATCCGGTCACCCTCCCATGAATCGATTCTTGATCAGGGAGGTTGTGTGCAAACTCTGTAATACTCGTCAGGCTGCAGGGTATGTTGCGCCTTGGTTGTGGTTTCACTTCAGTTTTGCATTTCCTCCTGACTGCATGCATTCTGACCTCTTTTTGCTTCTATCTATCTTAGCAATTGCTGCGCTCATTGCAACGCGCAGTTTGGGGAATATCATTGTGGAATGTGCAACTTATGGATGTCTCAAGTAAGTGATCTACTTGAAACGTTGCTGCAACCCGCTAGTTCCGTGAAGTCTCACCTTACTGTATGGCATACTTATTTGACACTACAGAGCAAGAAACCGTTTCATTGCAATCGGTGTGGATTTTGCCGTGTGGGTGGTGTGGAAGCATTCCGCCATTGCAATGAATGCTGCATGTGCATTTCTGTGACTGTCTTTGATACACACCAGTGCCTCAAAGACAAATACAAGAACAATTGCCCAGTTTGTCGAGAAGACATGTTCTCCTCTAGGCAGTCACCTCAAGACTTGCCCTGTGGCCATGCCATTCATGCGCATTGCTTCCGAAAGCTAGCTGGATTTGATTATAGGTGCCCCATCTGCAAAAAGACGGTGGTGTCACAACAGAGCATGGCAGCTGCCTGGGAGGCCAGAGCAAGGGACATTGCAGAACACCCCATGCCTCCAGAGTTACAGCGTGTGGTCGACATTATGTGCAACGATTGTGAGACCAAGAGTCACCGAATGGTTTGGCATTTCTTGGGTATCCAGTGCCCACGTTGCAATTCCTTCAACACTGTCGTGGATCAAGTTCTCAGTAGCGGCAATGAGAATGAAAGCGAACAGGCCAACGCCACGAGCGGATCCGCTTAGGTCAGTGAAACGATGCAACTGATCCAATCAACAGCAGCCTCTGCTACAACTCCGGTTTATTCATTATTATAGGAGTCACAAAGAGGCATGGATAGGATAATCTCAACATTTTGGTTCAATTTTGGATGCGGAGAGGAGGAACATTTGGGTGGGAGGTTACCGAGCATGCACGCTTGTTCAAAGAAGAAGCGTGTAGTGTTACATTTGCCTACGAATGGCTGGGACATAGGTTTGCTCTTTTTAAAACCAAAGAGCCCGTCCCGATATTTTTATCAGGAAGAATCGCAGCAGACGACGTACTGGTGGCACAACAAACAGACACAGCGACATTGATATTGTGTGTTAATAAGAAAGGATTTTAATTCGATGGTGCTCTTGTATGATGCTATCCTTCCATTGTCGTACGAGCGAGTCAGCATGGAGGGCAAATCTTGGTCTCCTTACTCCTGCAGCTTCCACACAGGATCTGCCCATTCCAGTAGCATTGTATCATCTTCTACAGAAGCACTTTTGCTGCTGCAGAGAACCATGCGCCGTAGCTGTCGCGTCCTCGCACAACGCAACAGTGATATGTAACTGCTAGCAGACAATGCTGCGCCAGAGTTCAAGACGGAGACCCAAAAAATCACTGGAGTTTTTCAAATCTCTGAAAGTCGTGCCCATACATCAGAAGATTGCTGTATATTCACTAATCCCACCGAAGGAGGACTGACGGTGGCAACGCTGTCATTTGCTCCGCTCGGCAACTACCTCCCTTACAATGAAACAGCCGTTTCATTTTGTCTTGGAGTGCCTGCAGGAAGGGGGGTGATATCTCATCCACCAGGTTGTGTATTTCAAAGGGATCTCGATCCAAATCATAAAACTCTCGCTCGAGTGGAGGTTGTGTGCAATTCCAATCCTTGCGAGAGTCCCGAAACTCGACGTACTTGTAGTTGTGGAGCTGCTGATTATTATTGTGAGTGTTTTCCGGTTGCAAAATCCGCAGTGCCAAAAAGGAGTGGTTGTACGTGTCGATCAAGTGATTGTACCGTACCACGGGTCCCAAGCTGTTGTACTCAATCAACAAGGATGATGGGTTGTTGTTGGCTGTTGTAGATGAAGTTTCTTCTGCTTCATCATTATCAGTAGTATCGTGGAGAATTTGATATGCCAAATTGGTTCCATCCATGGTGGGCGGGACTATGGATTGACTATCGAACTTGCTTGTTGCCAGCCCTAACAATGTCGGCATAATGTTGACATGCGTCGAAAGAAGAGACGATTGGGTACCAATTGGAACGCCCGGACCTCGAATCATCATGGGGACACGAATATCGTTTTCGTACGGATGGAGTTTGCACTGCGGCATTTGAAACTGTCCCAGTCGGAAGCCATTGTCACTGGTGAAGAGAATGTATGTATTGTCGAGGACTTGCAGCTGTTCCAGTCTTTGAAACAAATCTTGCACTAGATCATCGACCGAAATCATTGTCTTGAGCCGTGACACGTACAGATCGTCCACCTTTTGGGCTTCCACCTTGGTGAGTGGCCGCTGGCTTCGGACCAGCCAATGATGATCCTGTGCGGACAGATTGTAGTTGGGAGTTCGCGGCGCCATTTGTTCGGGTATGGTGGTGTTGGCGTACCATGGAGCTGGAATGGAGAGTGGGTAACCGGGACTATCCTGGATGTGGGGTGCCTTGACCGATATCAGCGATAGAAATGGCTTGTCGTCGTTGGATTGAACGTGTCGGGTCATCCAAGCCAGACTGGCATTTCCAATAATGGCAGTCGAGTAACAGGGCATGCCAGTGGATTCCGTGCAGTTGTTGTAGTGGACCGCCTTGGGTGCCCCTTTTCCTCGGGTCCCCACTGTAAAGGTTGGATCCAAATAGGCGCCGCCTCCATTGAGCAGCATTTCGTCGACACCATTGGGGATAAAGTCGGTTGGATTTTGAGTATTGAGGTGTTTGCCAAAGATCCCCACTGTATAATTCAATTGATGAAAGAACTGCGCAAAGTAGTCTCGTTGATAAAAGGGATGTGTTTTCTTTGGCAGAACGCTCACGTGCATGCAACCCCCTTTGGCCGTTGTACTGGGCAAGCGAAGGTTGTGCAAGAACTTCCCCGTCAATAGTTCGGCTCGCGAACAGCAGCACACTGGAGTCTGGACGAACCAGTTGGAAAACGTCTTGCCTTGGGCGCCAATCAGCTTTCTCGTTCGATGCAACGTCGATGCCGTGGTTCCTCCCAGCGTCCAATCGAGATCATCCATGAGCAAAATTACAAAGTTGGGTTGCTGCTGGGATGATGATGATGCCAAGCATCGCTGAAGCAACAGGGCCAGCGGTAGCAGAAGGAGTCTGCCCTTCATCATGGTCAAGAGGATTGCGAACAATTATGCTTTATCCAAAGGAAGCTGTGTGTGGATTGTGATTTGTGATATAGCTCAATCAACCCTTGTATCTTTTCTAAAAGCCAGTTGAGCTGGTTAGCCAACAATCCAGAGACGTCTTTCCATTTAAAGTCGCTAAGGGTCTCGAATAGTCGTGCATTACAGAACACGCACAACTAGGCGCAATAAGCTTTCTACTACGGCAAAAATCGCGAACAACAGAACGTCGTGCCATTTTCAACGACTTTTGTCAATTTAAGTGCGACTTTCACGACTTTCAGTCCCGAGTTTGCGATCAGCAGCGTGGATAAAATCATTGCTATTGACACTGTTGCCAAAGCTGTTGGTCTTGTTGTTGGGTTGCTTGATTGTCGCTGATTTCTGAAACATGAGCCAGCAAAAGCGCCTTTCTGATTATTCCCTCGAGGAACTGGATGTGTTGTTGAAGTATGGACGATTGGGGTCAAGTGCCACAGGCTGCAAGAGCAGCATTGCAACTGTGCGCGAGATTCTGACCAAAGATGTACTCTTGTCCAAAGCTCAGCTTGCTAACAAAGGAGAAGAGCAATTTTCATCAGATTATGCCATGTTTCTGTTGCGTCAACATCCAAAATTGGTGACAGAATCCTTTTCCGGGGAAACAGTGCTTTCCTATTTCTTGCGACATGGTGCTTCGTCTACTGCAACAATTCAGGAACTGTGCAACATGTGGAAAATCTATCAATCCTCACGGTGACGGAGCTAGTTTCCTGAGGAGTGCTTGCCAAATTTCTTCCAATTCAGATTCCATCAAGGTTGTCCTGGAAGCATTTCCAGAGCATACAAAAGAATCCTCCAACAACGGGCACTTTGGCAGGGCAACTCTCCTGGATTTCTTTATAGCAGTGAGATGCAAGAAACACGTACAAGACCAGGCATTTGGGTTTGAGCCGGCTCTAGCAGTTCGTGAAGTCCAGGGAGTAGGGCCCCATTTTGAGCCGCCTCTAGCAGATCGTGAGGCAAAGAAAATCGTTCAAGTGCTGTTTCAGCACACTCAACGGAATGATCTGTCAGTCCTCGGATTTTGTGGCGAGGAATTATCCGATTTCCTGGCCCAGACTCTGTCTAACATCATGACCAACAAAGGCAGCCTGCGTATCTCCGAGAAGGACCTCTCTCTCTCTGGAACCAAAAGGCGGTGCAGCGGGCCAAACCGTTCCTCCCAAAATTGACCAGCTTTGTTATCGATCGCCTGGGTTGGTTTGATTCTGAGCTCTTCCACTCCACACTGGAAATGTTTTGTGACAGGAAGCTTGCACTCTTGACAGAACTGAGGCTACCCGTCCTTTTTGATTTTCTTCACCAGCAAAGGCACCACCGTCTGTTTGTCAAGGCTATGCAATCGTGCGTACACCTTGAACATCTCACATTGGTACCATTTCAGAAAGATGTGAGTTCTACATCTGTCCGGGATGGCACAGCATTCTGCAACCTTTGCAAAGATATTCTTCCTTCCATGATGAATGATCTCAAGTCCTTTGAAGTGACAATCCTGCCACGTACCGATGGAGCATCGTTGAGTAAGCTGCTTTGTGCGGTCATTGGGAACGTAAAATCTTGCCGTTTACGGACAGATCCCCAGTACCCACGGCAAGATGATTCTTGGGTCCCTTTTCATATTATTCCACACAGCAGCAGACTTGAAAAGCTTGACTTTGAAACCGGCTTGGGCGTCAAGACCCCTAAAGGCATTCTTGGTAACCTGACTGGATTGGTGTCATTGAAGGAGCTGACGGTGGGTGAAAATGGTTGGCATCAGCACACTGTCAATGATGAACTCGTGGCTATACTTGCCCAAAACCGGCTTGACTCTCTAAGCATGCATATTGGTGGAGTGAGCCTACGGGCTCTTGCAAAGGCGTTGAGAAAGAACAGTTCCTTGAAGACATTTAACCACTACGCAAAGTTGTCAGAGAGCCTCAAACCCTTGGCAAGAATGATGCAGCATAATGTATCGATCCAGGACATACACTTGCGACTTGAGATGTTTTATGCCGCGAAAGGGACTTCGCAATCTGAAATTTTTTATTGGAGAGACTGCAACCGGTGTGGAAGGGGAAAGCTCCGCAACCCTGAAGCACCATTGGATGAGTTGATTGTGGCTTTGGAAACTGCCCAAATAAAGCATTCTGGGGACCCTGACAATCTTTGGTATGGACTTCTCCGAGAAAACTCAGGACCATGGGCAGAGGCTGCATTGGTCGGATAGCAGCCTGCTTTGAGCCATTGGGAGTGTGTCAATCCGCTATTTTCTTCACAGCAGGGGTGGCAGAGACCGCGAAGAAGAATGCGGACAGGCAACAGACAACGCTGTGAAGCATTGTGTCAAGTTTCAAGTGCTATGTGGATCGTACAATAAGCTTGGTGCTGTTCTATTGATTCTGTCTGTCTATTCGTACACCTGCTACAATTTCTTCATTCCTCCTTCTCTGCCATACCCTCATCATCGTTCACATCGTCTCCATCCTCGGGCACTTGATATTCCATGCTAATGTCCCATCGAGAGCTGGGAGCACGAGATCCAACGTACTTGATGAACCGCATTGTTCCTGGATCACGGTAGACTAGGGACAGTGTATTGTTGCTTGCAGAAACGCTCAAAAGATTGGTGTCATCCTCGGCATTGTATTCGTCAGCTGCTTCGGGCATGCCTTCCTCCTTTTCCTTGGACTCGCCGTCATAATCATCGGCTTCAATGTAGCACTCAAAGCCTCCCATCTCGTCGGACTGCCAGAGCATGTCGGCTTCGTCAATGTCATCTTCATTGTCGTCGTCTTTTTCGTCCGTACTGGACTTCTTCTTTTGCTTGTCGTCGCTGTCCTTTTGCAGGACTCCACCGGTACCGGCCGCAAAACACATGGTCGCATCGAGGACGGCCTTGTGCGTGAGAATCCCATAGTGAGCGACCGTGTAATCCAGACCGGGACGAAATCTACGAATCTGTCCCTTGTACCCCAAGGGATTTCCCAAACTGGTGACGCAATGGAGATATCTGGCAAATTGCGGAGATTGCAAGACGTTCTGTTGGAGCTGTGCGAGTAGTTGTCCTGCCGACGACGACGGCTTGTCATCATTTTGCGACGACATTTCTTTTTCGTCATACTGCAGATACCGTTGCTTGTGAGGCGGCCCAATCAGTTTCCATTCCTCCGAAACACCCCATTGGTAGTACCCGTCGTCGTCTACTTTGGGTTTGGCTTGGTCCTTGTCTTTGGTAGCCTCTTTGATGGCGTCGGACCACTGTGATCGAAAGAACTGTCTCAACTGTACGCTGGAATCCTCTTCAAATCGTTTTCGAATATCGTCCATGGCAGTGGGGTTGAGATAGGTGTCGTTCAAATACTTTGTCAGGTACGTTCGATCCGCTTTGGATAAAATTGTCGGTGTTTCGTCGTCGTTCGAAGATTGTTTTGCTTCTTCTTGTGGTGGCATGAAGGGTGTAAAACCATCCGTGCTGTCATTATTTGGGGCGCTCGTATTATCGTCAGTGTTCATTTCCTTGAGTCGATTAAGGGTAGCATGTTGGATTTGTTCGGGTGCTTTGGCAGCGTGATACCATCCCTGGACACTGAGACGGGGTCGTTCTCCCAATACTTCTTGTACGGCATGAAAGGAGACTCCCGGTTCTACCACAAAAAATGCCATGCTGTTGAAGAGTGGCAAGACCGTCTTGGAAGGACAGGTTTCCGGTTCTCGTCGACCAGCATTATTGTTGTTGTCTTCTTCTGGAACCGAATCGTAGAGTTCCAGAGCGCCTCCTTCTTCTAGTGTCCAATCGGGTTCAGTCAAGTAGATGATATAGGAGACTTTACGTGTTCCAATAACATCGTCGTGACAGAGTAAATGACATCCGGGAGCGTGACAATTGCAAGCACAATCGACTTGATTGGATAACGTGCCAGGTTGTAAATTAGTGACGCGTTCAATCATGGATCTCCATTCTTGGGAATACAGGACTTGTCGCAATTGCATGACGGCGGGCATTTGTTGGGCCAATTCAGAGCCGGGTGTCAGATTGGCGAAATCAATGCTCTGGTAGACCCGAAACAGATCCGTCTCTTTAAAATTGACTTTGGAATGTTGCTTGATTTGTTCCTTGCACGCCATCAACAAATCAGGCGCAAAGACATTTTCAATGCGACCATGATGGTAGGGTGTCGATGCTTGATAGGCGTCTTTCAATTGTTGTTCGTGTGCGGGAGTTTGGACGGCTGGATTCAAGACCACGTCGAATTTCTGGTCCGTTTTGGCTTTTTTCTTGGCGGGTTCTTCCTTATTATCATTGTTACTGCCGTTGCTGCCATTGGCAGACTTTTTATTCGTAGTTTCACCGTCCTTGCACATGCTATGGCTGTGCAATGCAACACAAATAAATAAATGAGCTCTGAAGGTTGCGAAGTAGACTGTGCCGATAGCTGTGGTGTTGTGTTCTGGTTGTGGGTGTTGCGAACACAATGAGAAAAATGAGAAGGAAGATTGGGTGGCTTGGAGGCAAGATCCATCTGTGTCACGGATACGAGCTTGTCACGAACATCACAATGACGTCAGCACCATCCACAACAAAATCCTTTTGTGAGATGATCAAAAATTGGGTTGCAACGGTCATAACACGGGGTATTCAACACGATACGATAGACTCTCCGACAAACAACGATAATGGCAAGCGAAGAATAATTACAGACTTAGAGTAGTCGCCACAACAGCGACAGATCCCCTTTATCACCTTTGCCAGAATCTTCAATCGAATCCTTTTGCTGTTATCTTCATGTCTATTTCAGAGATGCCCATGACCAAACTGACTTCCCGCAAGAAGGGGACCATTCCTCAAATGGGTCATTCCTCTTCTTCAGCATCATCTCCTCCTTGGCTTCACTATGTCATTGGCTTTCTTGTGTTGCTAGTGAGCATGGGGTTGATTTTCTACAGCCTCAGTTATGATCTCTGTCTCTTTGTCCATCGCGATGGACTCCTCATGAGTAGTGCCGCTACCACCCCTACCACACAACAAGAAGCAGCAAAGGAAGTACCTTATAATGCCTTTGCCAATCCCAAACTAAACAATCCACTACAAAACAGCACTCATGCTACTGTCATGGGCATGGCATTTAACTACGGCGTTTCCACTTTCAAATCCTTTGTTGGATCCCTGCGACGCACCGGCTATCAAGGACACATTATTCTCGCCATTTCCGACGTACCCGAACCGGGCGTCGAAGACTATTTGCGCCAACAAAATGTCGTCATGAAAAAACTCAAAATTGTCGATTGCCAAATGGACATTGACGGATTGAAAGAAAAGGAAAAACAGGGAGAACAATTGGACTCGCATCAAAAAGAAGTCATGACGTGTGCGCATCCACACAATGATCTCAAAATACGGTGGGGACGATTTGCCCTCATGAAGGATTGGTTGGAGGAATGCACCACGTGTACGGGGTCGGTCCTCGTGGCAGATGTCCGCGATACTTACTTTCAGAGAGATCCTTTTGGACCCGAAGCACCTCCCGTGACGGGATTGCAAGTCTTTGAAGAACATCGCAAACAACGCACGACGCATTGGTTGGTCCAATTTCCAGTGGAAAAGTGCAAAAAAACCAAAATCTTTGACGAAGTCATGTTGTGCAGTGGGACTACCATTGGAACCCGGCACGCCATGTTGCGGTATTTGGGAGATATGGCCGCCGAAATGAGAGTATGGATGAAGAATCCCGATTGTTGTTGCAATGGGCTGAATGGAGATGATCAATCCATTCACAATTGGCTCTTTTACTCGGGTGGGTTGCCCTACGCCAAGGCAGAACCAAATCGTATGGGATTGGTCAATACGGTGGGTGTGCAAGGTTCCATTATTGGACATTGGAAACGAAAAAAGCTCGCGAAACAAAA
This sequence comes from Seminavis robusta, assembly GCA_903772945.1. Taxonomy (NCBI): domain Eukaryota; phylum Bacillariophyta; class Bacillariophyceae; order Naviculales; family Naviculaceae; genus Seminavis; species Seminavis robusta. Next base: position 23,761 of record CAICTM010000966.1, on the reverse strand, counting down.
CAATATTGGCGACGGATCAGCAGATGGATTGCCGTACACCAGCAAGAACGAGGAAGAAAAAGGACGATGGTTGGGAGAAGAGTACGATCAAACGGATGAACAAGGGTACTTTTTAGACTTCAATGGAGAACGAAGCTTCATCGTTCATCAGTTTGATCGCTATGGGCGTCCCGTGGACCGATGGTTGGTGGAGCATGGTCCCTTGAAGGGGCTGTAACAAGATGCAGAAGATGGAAAGTCCGCCTTGATGAATTTTGGTTGCTATCGGTGCAATCCGGTAATATAGTGTCATCACTCTTATTTTAATGCTGCGATTTCAGCAGCCTCCTTTGGAAGTAATGATTTTAGAATAGAAGATGTGTTGAGTGTGTCAAGAACTTGAAAGTTTGATTGATTACTTGTCGGCAGGATGATTATCGGGGTTTGGGAGGTTTGTAGCTGACAGAAGCAGCTCCGCAACACACTCACACACACTCCCCTTGACAAGCATTAGCTATTTCCAAAGCGTGTCATGGAGCTCAGCAGAGAATTCCTGGCTGGATTGGTGGTTGATCTCCTTGATGCCGACAAGGTAGACAATGTCTCTCCCTTCAAGGACTGTTGGTTGACCATTGGTGCCCTCAAAGCAGTCATCTGTAAGAGATACAATGTAGAATCAGAGGATGTGGCTATGGGGGAATTGTCAAAGGCAATGGAGGAGTACAAGACAGGCAAATTCAAAATAATCAGCACGCAAAAGAACAAACCTGTTCACTGCCACAAGCAATCCACATGGAAGCAGTACACCACCAATGATGGATTTCTGTCAACAAAGAAGAAGAGATGGTTGGTTTTCCTCTCTAGATCCAAGAAAGCTCCTGCTCTTCCAGGAAACAAAGAGAACCAGTTATGGCAGGACTTACTCTTGAAATGCCATGAAATTGAGTTTAGATCCAACTTGGACACCGGCGTGGGCTCCATTGAAAATGAGTCGGAGATCTGTCTGGCCAAACAAAAGGTTTGTTGTTGAAGAGGGAGAAGTTGTGGATGTGGAGACTGCTGACACTGAAGATACCACTCCCTTCTTTGGTTGGGATGAAGGAGGAGAGGGAGAAGAATAGATAATTCATAGCAGTAGCCATTCAATATGGAAGTCTTCTTGTCGCGTCGTTCGTTCGCTCCGTGGAAGAGGAGGCGTCATGGTCGATCGCTCCGTGGAAGAAAGAAGTCACGACCGATCGTCGAACGGCTGCCGCTGCCACTACCAACTAACCAAGAGGATCCTGTCATGGTGGTGAGTAGTAGCCTTTGTTAAGAGGAGTAGCCGCTATAGCATCATCTTGAACGAGTCAATGGAGAGTAAAGAAAGAGGTATCGAAACAATGAAAAAGAGGACCATACCTGGTAGCAGTGGCTTGGATCGATCGATTCCGAGTGATGTCAGTTGGGATGAGGTTTCAGAATCCTCTGAGTCTTTTCGCGGAACGTTCCAACAGGCTCCGGTTCGCATTCGAATGTCTTACCGGGAGCGGGCTTGCGTTTGTGTCGATAGTTTAGATTCAGCCTGTACGATCGCCGTTCCGCGGAATGAATATGCTCTCCAGGGCTGTATGGTAGGGCTATGGTATGGAATAGTACCACTCTTTTGGGGTGGAATCGATAGAGCACATGTTGCTCTAGATTACCACTGTATCTATCTCTCCGACAAACAACGATAATGGCAAACAAAGACTAGTCTAATAACAAAGTTGTCACAACAGCGACAGATCCCCTTTATCACTCTTTGCCAGAATCTTCAATCAGATCCTTTTGTTATCTTCGTGTCTATTTCCGAGATCCCATGATCAAACTGACTTCCCGCAAGAAGGGGACCATTCCTCAAATGGGCCATTCCTCTTCTTCAGCATCTTCTCCTCCTTGGCTTCGCTATGTCATTGGCTTTCTTGTGTTGCTAGTGAGCATGGGGTTGATTTTCTACAGCCTCAGTTATGATCTCTGTCTCTTTGACCATCGCGATGGACTCCTGATGAGTAGTGCCGGTACCACCCGTACCACACAACAAGAAGCAGCAAAGGAAGTACCTTATAATGCCTTTGCCAATCCCAAACTAAACAATCCACTACAAAACAGCACTCATGCTACTGTCATGGGCATGGCATTTAACTACGGCGTTTCCACTTTCAAATCCTTTGTTGGATCCCTGCGACGCACCGGATATCAAGGACACATTATTCTCGCCATTTCCGATGTGCCCGAACCTGGCGTGGAAGACTATTTGCGCCAGCAAAATGTCGTCATGAAAAAACTCAAAATTGTCGATTGCCAAAAGGACATTGAAGATTTGAAAGAAAAGGAAAAACAGGGGAAAAAGAAAAAGAAAAAAAAACTGGGAAAAAAAACTGAAGCCATGACGTGTGCGCATCCACACAATGATCTCAAAATACGATGGGGACGATTTGCCCTCATGAAGGATTGGTTGGAGGAATGCACCACGTGTACGGGGTCGGTCCTCGTGGCGGATGTCCGTGATACTTACTTTCAGAGAGATCCTTTTGGACCCGAGGCTCCTCCCGTGACGGGATTGCAAGTCTTTGAAGAACATCGCAAACAACGCACGACACATTGGTTGGTCCAAGTTCCCGTCGAAAAGTGCAAAAAGACCAAAATCTTTGATGAAGTCATGTTGTGCAGTGGGACTACCATTGGAACGCGGCATGCCATGTTGCGGTATTTGGGAGATATGGCCGCCGAAATGAGAGTTTGGATGAAGAACCCCGATTGTTGTTGCAGTGGACTCAAAGGAGATGATCAATCCATTCACAATTGGCTCTTTTACTCGGGTGGGTTGCCCTACGCCAAGGCAGAACCGAATCGTATGGGATTGGTCAATACGGTGGGTGTGCAAGGTACTATTATTGGACACTGGAAACGAAAAAAGCTCGCGAAACAAAACAATATTGGCGACGGATCAGCAGATGAATTGCCGTACACCAGCAAGAACGAGGAAGAAAAAGGACGATGGTTGGGAGAAGAGTACGATCAAACGGATGAACAAGGGTACTTTTTAGACTTTAATGGAGAACGAAGCTTCATCGTTCATCAGTTTGATCGCTATGGGCGTCCGGTGGACCGATGGTTGGTGGAGCATGGTCCCTTGAAGGGGCTGTAACAAGATGCAGAAGATGGAAAGTCCGCCTTGATGAATTTTGGTTGCTATCGGTGCAATCCGGTAATATAGTGTCATCACTCTTATTTTAATGCTGCGATTTCAGCAGCCTCCTTTGGAAGTAATGATTGTAGAATAGAAGATGTGTTGAGTGTGTCAAGAACTTGAAAGTTTGATTGATTACTTGTCGGCAGGATGATTATCGGGGTTTGGGAGCTTTGTAGCTGACAGCTAGCTAGCTAGGTTGGTTGGTTTCCTCTGCTTCAAGTCATCCGTACCCACACCACCTGCCACCGTACCGTACCACTCACGCGTGATGGCAACACGAGGTAAAATGAAAGTCATCTTCCCGTTTGGTTCGCAAAGCTTTCGACCAATCCATGAATTGGATTTTTGGATAGGCAACGAGTATTGCCGTCAATGTTGGCAGTAACTTGCTGTCCGGGTCATCCACTCGGCCAGTCATGCCATCAAGTCGCAGAAGGTCCTGCGGTGGTATCCAGGACCGTTGTGTTCTGGGCGGTGGGTAGCATGGACGGTATATCGATTGGTCGAGATGCGGGCCTTTCCATATCATCTGGAGTGTAAGGGTAGTGAATTGTCGTGCTCGGGTGGTAACGATCCCCGCAGACTTGGGTAGTAGTGCAAATGATGCCAGCCACACCAATTCCGGACATGGCGAACAATAAGATCCAAGAGAGCCAGATTCGATTCCGTAGAGACAGCAATTCGGGCATTTGCCAATGTCGAGCTAGTATACCAAATGGTTGATTGGCGGCATGTTGATTGTCGTTCATTATCTATTTCATCGATCAGATCGACGTGTACAGTAGCAGCACGAGAATGATGGGAAGAAAAATCGTTGTTCTTTGGCTTGCCAATGGTGCTTCCCCCTATAGTTTTTGCTGGTCATCAAAAAATGAGCCCCCCCTTATTAAGCTCCTTTCTACCCCCCTCAACCGAATCTTTGCATGGAGATCGTGCCATACACAGTTTGTTTGTTTGCACTTGGTCCTACTGCTATCATTGATGTACATGTCACTGCTTTGGAATCCAACTCCTACTGGACCAAAGATCCACTCCAAATTGTGCCTGCTCTGGATTGTGAGAATTTTCCAAGATTAAGACCATGCAAATCCTGTCTTGACTCTTCCATCCCTTTTTGTTCTTTCTGTGGACGGCATGTTGGCTCTCAAAGGCCAACACTTTTCTTTTACTACGCCTTGCTACTACCAACGCAAACAAAACTCAATGTTTCTAATCACAAATTTGTTGTTCTTCATCCAGACCCAACTCTCAACTAATTTGGTTGAAGCCACTCATTTATGTCTCCATGGATCTAAAAAAGTCAAGCCCTTTGGCCCCTGTGTTGGTCCTCAATTTCTTGCCCCTGATCCTAGCTAGTAACAGATTCTGTCTCTTCTTTTCCCAAACCTGGCCCCTGGCCGGATTCCGTAGATAACTTCCATACTCTATGTAGTCTACTCTTTAAACCCCCCTTTTACTACGGTGAGGTACATGTCAATCAAGTTTCGCGGTTCCCGTTTCTCAATGACTGGCAAGACTCAATTTGGACCCACGCCAAAAGAAGCAAAAAAGAAGCATCACACGATGGCGCTATTTCTGCTCTATTTCTGCTCATAAAACCAACTACTAGCTAGTACCACAATATCCGCAAGACCCAAACCAACTCATTTAACGAGCAATAGACCAAGAGAGGAACAAGATATATATATAGAAGAATGGGCTGCACATCATCCACCCAAGTAAGTTAGTTGGCTGGCCGTGTTTTCTCCCATGAGATACCCCTCCCAAGAGATGATACCCATTCTGACCCTTCTTCTGTTCGATGTCTTCTGCAATATTATAGGTCATCACCGACCCCGTCACAGGCGAAACCAAGACGAAAAAGAAGAATGGCGGTGCCTATCCCGGCCAACGGGGACAACAACATGCTGCCTATCAACCACCCGCCTCGGCGTTTGTCAATGGCCAAGCCACGGCCCACTTTGTCTCGTACGGAGGCGGCAACGCACTGACGTTAATGCAACCGGATGGCAGTACCAAACCCCAACATGGAGGACACGCCTCCAAACTCGTCAAAGTGACATTGCCACCGGGAGTGGTAGCCGGACAAACGATACACGTCAAAGCACCGGATGGAAGACTCAATGAAATTATTGTCCCAAACGGTTTTGGACCCGGATCCACCTTTACCGTCGAATTTGCGCCTCCGAACGAAGTGCCAACACAACCCTATGAAAAGATTCCCGCCGAAGAAGCAGGCGCCATGAACAATACACGACCTTCGGCTCCCTATGCAACCGCACCCATTAGTAGCAGCGTGGAACCCATTCCAGCTCCCGTGTCAGGAGATGATGGATTTGCATCGGGCTTTAACAATCCGGATTGGACGCCATCAAAAACAACTCCCGTCTACGCTTCGGCCATTCCCACAACACACGACCCCGAAATTGAGATTTATCCCACCACACAGGCCGTACCAGTAGCATCGGCTGGTCCCTACGCAACCGCCAAGCCGTATTGATGGAGCTACCATAGCTAGATTGAATGGAAAGGGCAACAATAATCAATTATTTTGGGAGAAACATGCCTTGTGGCGTATTAAACAGTACTACCGGTACGGTTGCTAGTATTGTAGTTGTGGGCTACGGCTACACAGGCAGTGGATATTTGATTTTTCATTGACCATATACACAGACCAAATAAACGAAAACTATTTGATGAAAACAGTTCATAAATAATTGTAGCTACCGGTATTGCGGGTCAACTGGATGGATACATGGATAGATTTAACAGTGACGACGAGGACCCAAGCACAAATCCCATTGTTAACATCAATGGGTTGGGGAATAATAAGGACAAAAACTAAGGGAGATGGTCGTGTTCTTCATCCCTGTTGGCATGCATGCTCCTCTCCTTTTGGTAGCTTGCCAACAAACAAACTAACTAGCTGCTGGCAAGGGATCCCAGAACCACCCCACTCCAAACAATTCTTCACCGGCTTGTTTGAGGGGTTCACAGAGTAAATTGTCACTTGCCAGTGGCTTGGTCCAACTCAACAATTGTTCCTTGCTGTGGGGCACCATCGTGCCGTGATTGGAGAGCAGTGCTTGCGCCATTTTTTGGATATGGTCTCGTTGGGTCTGTAACTGTAACTGCGACAATTGAATACAGGCGGCTCGTAGAAATGCCAATTCGCCCATACTGGCCGTGGGTGTCAGTGCAAATTGGGTCACGGTTTCGTTGGTGTTGTTGTTGTTGGGTGAATGAAGCAGACACCGATGGAGTATCTCCAGGGCAGATGTTTGGACATAGGTATCCGGCGTCAAGAATCGAGCACCACCCCGCCGCAGTGCTACAGCACAGACATGAGCCGCCGCCTGTAACAGTTGTTCATAGTCGGCCTGGTTGCTGTTTGGAAAAACACTGGTTCGAGTTCGTCGAAATGGATTGTTGTTGTTGTTATTGTGACGTTGTGGCTGTTCCTCTCGTGCGGCGCCTCGAAAGATTTGCTGTAGAATGGATTGAATGTCCAGTATCGTCGTCATGGTGCCGGTATGGGTATTATTATATTCGCCAATGGTTTGAAATTTTGACTGTACCAATAAGGATCTTCCCACACACTCCCACAGAGGATGGACTGGAAAAATGCAAGTTTGCATATCTTCCAAAGGGACATGATTCTCCAGAATATGCCGCAGTAAGCGAGGATCTTTCAACACTTGATCTCGTGGAGCATTCTCGGCAATGGGACGATGATACCGCCGGCGGTAGGAAGAGGGGGTAGCTGTCGTAGCGGTGGCATCCACAGCACTACTACTACTACTATGCTGTAGCACCACCGACGTCAAATTCACGGTCCGATTGCTCCTGGATCGAATCACTCCCGATATCACCACGGCAGAACTGGTCGTTTGGCCATCCACAAAGGGCGAGTGGTTGTACCGATACCCATCGAGAGATCCGTAAAACTTGACGGCCGGTTGCTGACGAAACCAAAAAAACACCAAATCGCCCACCACCCGACAAGGACTCTCCAGACGCACCAAGGCGTCTTGGAAGGAGTCGCCGTCGTCCAAGACTGTCAAATCTACTACTGGACAAGTAGTCGTTGTCGCTGTCATGGTCGGCGTATTATTGGATTTGAAAACGAGAATGACGAGATATTATAGTGCACCGGAGCTCAAGGTCGGTTGAGGTCGGTCACCAAAATTGCAAGCCAGCAAAGGCGGCGAAAACGTGTCAGGTCAAAAAGTCAGAAACGAAATCACACCCTCAAGCATGTTCGTGATAATGTACGTATTCAAACTGATTGCCAGCAAATACCGTACGGGCAAATGATCCTCATAGACTACAATCTTCACAGAGTACAATGACATGCTGGGATTTTTGACACCCTCAATTGAATCATGCTGCCATGGGCATTGGCTGGTGGGCCATCAAGTCTAGCTAGTAGTGCACGCATCACTCCTATGCATACTTGGTGGGACTGGAAGCCCCCACAGCTATTTTGATTTTGCCTTGGCATTCCTTTGCGATCGTACTACCATCATACTTTTAAAAATCAGCCGCGTAAACCATGTCATAGAGACAAAGCAAGCCCTCTAGGAATCTGGATGCACCGGAAAGGCAATCCAGGCCGCCGTCGCCGAATAGTAGAGTCCATTATCAAATTGGCTAAAACGCAGTGTGAAACCATGGGTGCCGATATCCAATGCACTTAGTGCAACTGACTGCCGTTGGTACGTATGCTGATCAATAGTTTGCAGTGACAAAAACACCTTTGGCGGAGCCAAATAATGATGCTCGAAGAGGATGGTAACATCTGTTTTCTGGTAAAGGCCACGGTTCTTGTGTGCTCCAACCTGGATGCCTGGAGTGTGACAGGTGTTGAACGTTGCGACTGTCCTTTCACTATCATCCATGCGGCTAGTCAATGATTCCACTTCCTTGTACAAAGTATTGACTTTCTCGCTGTTGGCAGCCACCTCGTCCTTTAGCTCAGCATCCATCTCTCCAAGAGCAGCTATCAGTGCTATGGTGCTCTGTTCTCCTTCCTGTAAACCGGTCGTCTTTTCTTTCAAATCTTCATAGCCTCTTGCAAGGGATGCTAGCTTCCGTGTTGTATTGTGGTCTGCTTCTTTCAGACTGTCTGCCCACAGTTTCAAATCTTCATCCTCCTGCACAAGTGCGGTTATCTTCAGTGTTGCATCATGGTCTGCTTCTTGTAGGTTGGCAATCTGTTTCTTGAACTCCACTGCAAGGGCAACCAGCTTGCTTGTAGCATTCTGGTCTGCTGCCCATATCAGCATTTTCATATCTTTGTTCTCCCCTGCCAGGGAAGCTATTTTCGATGTAGCATTGTGGTGAGCTTCTTGTAGATTGATCATCTGTGCTTTCAAGTCCTCATTCTCCTTTGCAAGGCTAGCCATTTCCATTGTGACATCGCTGTCTGCTTCCTTCAGACTATCTGTCTGCAATTTCAAACCTTCATGCTCCTTTGCCAAGGCAGCTATCTTCACTGCTGCATTGTCGTCTGTTTCCTCTAGGCTGGTGATATGATTCTCAAACATCTCCGTTAGGGCAGCTATACTCTGTGTAACATGGCGGTCTGTTTCATGTATCTGCTTCTTCAAATCCTCATTCTCCGTTGCAAGGCTGGCCATTTCCATTGTGATATCGCAGTCTGCTTCCTTCAGACTATCTGTCTGCAATTTCAAACCTTCATGCTCCTTTGCCAAGGCAGCTATCTTCACTGCTGCATTGTCGTCTGTTTCCTCTAGGCTGGTGATATGATTCTCAAACATCTCCGTTAGGGCAGCTATCCTCTGTGTAACATGGCGGTCTGTTTCATGTATCTGCTTCTTCAAATCCTCATTTTCCTTTGCAAGGCTAGCCATTTCCATTGTGACATCGCAGTCTGCTTCCTTCAGACTATCTGTCTGCAATTTCAAACCTTCATGCTCTTTGCCAAGGCAGCTATTCACTGTTGCATTGTGGTCTGTTTCCTCTAGGCTGGTGATTGATTCTCAAACATCTCCGTTAGGGCAGCTATCTCTGTTAACATGGCGGTCTGTTTCATGTATCTGCTTCTTCAAATCCTCATTCTCCTTCGCAAGGCTAGCCATTTCCATTGTGACATCGCAGTCTGCTTCCTTCAGACTATCTGTCTGCATTTCAAACCTTCATGCTCCTTTGCCAAGGCAGCTATCTTCACTGTTGCATTGTGGTCTGTTTCCTCTAGGCTGGTGATATGATTCTCAACATCTCCGTTAGGGCAGCTATCTCTGTGTAACATGGCGGTCTGTTTCATGTATCTGCTTCTTCAAATCCTCATTCTCCTTTGCAAGGTTAGCCATTTCCATTGTACCATCGCGGTCTGCATGCATCAGACTATTAAGATGTCCCTTCCAGGTGTCAGCAATTTCTTTGCTTTTGGACATTCGTTTCGTGAATTCTTGAATTTCCTTGGCTTTCATGTCATCATACCGTTTCTTCAGTTTTGCATTCTCTTTCTGAAGCAAAGCTGTCTTCTCCGCAAAGGCAACGAGTAGACCGACGACGACGATCACGAGTGCTACTAAAAGGGCAGCCTGCTTCTGCTTGGTAGACATGATCACTCAATCTTCTAGTGGGTCGAATTGGAATAGTCCGGATCTCGCTTTCTCCACTTTATAATGCGTTTCTTTATGTCCTCACTTTGGGGTCGGAGTGTTGTCAATGGTGTTGGACTTGGCGTGTTCCACCCCTTGGATATTCATATGCATAGGCGTTGTGTTATGGATCGATTGCTAGTGCATGGGCATCTTCCCTTTTTTATCAAAACAAGGAAGGGAGGTAGATTAGGGGTTTTCAAAGGAAAGTAGTGCCCAAAGACTGCAACTACTAGTATGCATAGTAGCTAGTATGCGATACCACTTTGAAAGATTCGTAGGTGTTGTAATTCCCAAGTTAATCGTAGGTGTTGTGCTGCTCCACGCCGTGGAAGGTTGAACCGTGTGTAAATGCAACTCTGAAGTATGATATGGTACTGTAGCTCCAGCAAACAAGGTGCCATGGTGCAATCTACAGTACTGGGACACATCAAATCAACTAAACTGATTGGCGAGATGACACGTTTCGCTATCTGCAACTTGCCAGCAGTGGGAATCTCCTTACAGGATCTCCTACCGTAGCTAGAGTGGCACACATGCTGTGGGCCCTGGAAATTCAGTGAGTCGTTGTGGTCTGACAAAATGGAAACCCGATTGCCAACCGAGGGGGAGCCCCACAACTTTCTTTTGCCACAAGTTTCGTGTCCCGACGAGGCGGAAATGACGAGTATTCGTTGATGCACTGCATGAAATACAGCTGTCTAAACTAGGACAGACCATCACATTTTTTTCATTGCAGTTGCAGAATGCTAAGCACGCTCCAACATTGTTTAGACTTGAACTACGCTAGAGTCCTTCCAACGAAAATACGTGGAGCACTAGTCACTGAAGGGAGGGTCTCCATCAACTTTGCGTTGTCTAGCCAGTCTCGGCGGAGAGACTAGCTCTTGGAAGACGTCCGGAAGGAATACAGTTGCCCAAAATTACACAAATCATCAAAATAGCAGTTGTAGAATGTCGAGCCATGGTCCAAGATTGTTCAGACTTTCAGCCTTTTGTCGTTGAGCAGTGGAGGCACTGAAGATGGGACAAAACGAGGGTTCTATACATGTAGTAGCGACACGAAAGAGTGAGGCTATTGAATGCTTCTTCATGCGGTAGTCTCATTCTCTTCCCCAGATTCATCAGCATCATCGTTGCTGGAATCTGCCTCTGTGTCATCTCCAATAGGGGAGTATTTTGCCGTCGTCTTTTTACGTCGTTTGGCACAACCAATAGCCAACCCAAGGACAACCAAGCTGAGAATGGCCAAGAGTGTTATCATCCCCTTAGATCCTCCAACAAGGTTGAATGCTTCTTCGGCGACACTGTCCGAAGTGACCACAACTCCATCGACAATTTCGCAAACGCCCAAGGAACACGGTCGAAAGGGCTTGGATTCAGCCGCCTGAGCTCCCATCAAGACGTCTTTCAGAACAATTTTGGTTTCTGGCGGAGGATTGTTCCCAAATCCCCACTTTGACATGCGCTGGGCAGGTTCTCGGAAATGCAACGTGACAGAGTCGGCCGATAAGAGAGCCTTCTTAGCTTGTACTTGACTGTTGATGGTATTCTCGCGGTTCCAGTAGAGCCAACCATCGGCCGCAATATCCGTACTCGGGCCGCTCATCCAAGCCATGCTCAACTGCCAGGAATACGACGTCGTGACATTGTGCCGCCAATCCCACTCGGGCGTGGTCAGATATAATCGTACCATGTGATCTCCTTGTTGGAGGATCAGCACGTCAGACGACGGACGATGCAGGACACGGATGTCATGGCTGGTAAAATTCACTTCCACGCCGTTGGGAAAGATGGCTTGGATTTCGCTCGCGGTCAACGAAACACTGGTTTCATTCTCGGCTGCTGAGGGGAAGACGATCATGGTTGATGGAAGAAACAAGGACTATTTTTGTAGTAGCAGTATCTCACAAGCGAATGGTGGCTCTACTAGTGAAGACAATTACACGAAGTAAAGTCGGTGACTTTCACTCAACTCGTGCAATGTTCACTGCCCAGGCTCTCATCGCAAAGCAATCTTGCATCTTGGAACAAACGACAAACGTCCCGAGAAGACTTTGAGGATCTTTGATGGAAGCCGGTTAAGCGGTTCGAACATGTACCGGTAACAAGGCTGGTCGCAGGATCCAAACTAACTAGTAGCTACAGTCGTAGCTAGCTACCGGTAGTATCAACCAGTTTCCATAATACTCCTTGGCCGCGACGCAAAGAAACATGGCCATCTTTGGGCGAAATCGTTCTCCAGCCATCACGACGCGATGGCTTCATGGCAAAGCAGTACTGGTATGATAAGTCACATCCCAGTAGGGCTTTTGTCCCCTTGATGCTGGTACTGCAATCGTGACGATTGAATTTTTCAATCATAACTTAATAATTCCCTCTAGTACAGATTTAAAAGATGTAGCTCTCTAGCTAGCTAGCTAGTAGTAGCCACTAGCTAGCTAGCTAGAAGCTACCAGCTAGCTAGATACCAGGTAGATAGCCAGTGGGACCGCCGTCAAAAAAATTCAGCCGAGCACCCCAGACATTCCCGCGAACTAGATTGAATCCGCCTCTATTTCTTCTCTTTTCGGATCCAGACAACCTTAAATCGCTCCCCTCTATATCTCCTTCACCTGTTAAATCCTCTCGTGTACTAGTGAAGGAAGATTCGATTCGTGCATTTTGGATGAGGGAGTACCATGCTAGCTGACCCAGCTACCAGCTAGAGCTAGCTAGTAGCTGCAACAGCAGCTGGTACAGTACGCCCAACAGTCGCAGACAGTCAGCCCTCCAGGAAAGCAAACGATATACCGGTACCAGTACCGCAGAATCGGCAAACAGAATCCGGTTGCAAGCCGTATCTGGCTGAAGAGTAGCTTCATCCATTATTTTTCCTTCGTGTTGCTCGAAAGAATGCATGTCATCAGCACCTCTCAAGCCCAAGCTGTCCGCCACCAGAATGGAGCGGCTCCGTTTTCAGCTTTTTGGATTCACTACGTTGTATGTGTCGTTACTGGAACCTTCATCACATCTTGTGTTTGTTTCTTCCAGATTCACCAAAACGGAGTCCATGTGGCAGAACTAACCCAACAGGCGAGAGTAATGGCACCCATCAATCTTGAAAAAATTGTACAGCCAATGAAAGATGCAGTGTCATCCCAACAAGCCAGCATTGATGAACTTGCAAGTCAGATTGAAAGAATTAGTGCTGCTTATCAGACCAGATTGGTGGAAGAGGCAGCAAGCATCGATCAAGCAGATATCTATACCAGTAGTGGAGTTCCCCAACACGCACGCCGACAGGAAGACAAGGCACCGGTGTCATCCCCACTTTCAAATCTTGAAATTTCTGGTAGGACTGCCAACCAATCCCACAAGAGGGCACCTGCACCACAGATTCAAAAGGAAGCCTCCGTTATGCATCAGACAAAAAGGCTTCTTTTGGAGACTGGGGTTTTCCAGGTTGGCCATGAGAAAGCAAGTCACTCTCTAGGAATGCACTACTCTGTATCTATGATTGCTTTTGTGGCATGTTTCGTTGTTTTTGTTGGAATTGCTGCTCTTTGTCTGTCACAAGGCCATAACCATCATCAAATGGACGCAAAGAAATGGATTCTGCAAATTGTTCATGATGCCATGGAAAGCAAGGCTGGCTTCTTTCAAGCCAAGCTGCAGGAGGGCCTTGGTTGTTTTGAGGATACAGGATTGAGAAACATTGACAAAATCTCGTTTCTTCAGCAAGTTGCAAAGAAAGGCAACAATGATGTTGTCGAGGCCCTGCGACGATGCGATGGTGTGGATGTTGCTGCAAAGGATGGCAATGGTGCCACTGTTCTTCATTGGGCTGCAAATGCAGGTTGCATGGATGCTATCGAGGCTTTGCTAAGACATGATAGTGTGGATGTTGCTGCAAAGGACAATGACAGCGCCACTGCTCTTCATTGGGCTGCAAAAGCAGGTCGTATGGATGTTGTTGAGGCCTTGCTAGGACATGACACTGCAGATGTTGCAGCAATGGATGACAATGGTGCCACTGCTCTTCATTGGGCTGCAAATGCAGGTCATATGGACGTTGTCAAGGCATTGCTAGTGCACGATTATTTTGATGTACTTGTAGGTGCAAAGGACAAAAATGGTGCCACTGCTCTTCATTGGGCTGCAAATGCAGGTCGGATTGATGTTGTCCAGGCCTTGCTCGGGCATGATGGTTTGCATGCCAACAAAAAGACAAAACAGGGCAACTCTGCACTTCATTTGGCTGCAAGGGCAGGGCATGTTGGCGTTGTCAAAGCACTGCTGGGATGTTCAGGTGTGGATGTCAATCAAAAGACACGAGATGGTGACACAGCACTTCATGTTGCTGCAAATATTGGCTGTGCAGACATTGTTGAGGCATTGCTGAGGCATGGTGGTTTGGATACTAATGACAGGACAACCCAGGGCAACACTGCTCTTCATTTGGCTGCAAAAGCAGGCCATGTTGATGTTGCCAAAGCTCTGCTCAGACATGATGGTGTAGATATCAATGCAAAGAGGAATGATGGCATGACCGCCCTTTTCCATGCTGTTTCCCTTGAGAATGTGCATATTGTCAAAGCTCTGCTACTAGGAGTTGCTGGTGTGGATATCAATGCCAAGAGTCCTGATGGGTGGACTGTGCTTCACCAGGCTGTCGTCTTTGGTAAATTGGATGTTGTCATAGCCTTGCTACGATGCAGCGGCTTGGATATCAATGCACAGAAGAACGATGGCCGCACTGCTTTGGACATTGCCATTGGCCAGAACCACAAGGGGATGGTAAAAATACTGGCAGTCGCAGGTGCCAAGAGAGGCAAGAGGCTGTGAAAGCTTCTTCTGCACTTGTTGTTTGTATGTTTTGGGTGGCTGGGCAATGATTAATGATAATATCGATTTTTAATTTGTAGTTCAAAAGAATCTACGGTCCTATTACTGCTGCTTTTCTCGGTTTCCCAATGTTGATTCTTAGCCACACTAGCTCATCTAGCTAGCTACGAAAGGCGATCGTGGGTGGATTGTTGGGGAGCTTTGGATCTCGTTGATTTTTACGTTTCAAGATGTCAGCTTTTGGTTCTGGCGCCTCCTCTAGCAACCGTGCAAGGATATGTCAAATTCTAGCTAGAACAGCTCGACCAACTGCCTACCGCTTTGCAATGCTGATCAATTTTTTCGCGATTTGCTAGTCCTCATGCCGCTGCTGCCATTGTCGCATGTATTCAAACAATATCACACTCCCACAAACAGCGGCATTCAAACTTTCAATATCCCCTTGCATGGGCACATGGACCGCCTGAACTACCGGTGTAGTATTGCTTCCCTCCAAGCAATCCCGGATCACAGGACTGAGTCCAGTGCCTTCACTACCAATCACCAATGCATGGGGTTGTTCACTCCAGTCGATATCAAAATGTGCCGTCGACAGCACTTGTCCTTGCTGATCTTGCAGCATGGTGGCGGCCCAAATGGTTGGACAATTCCACTCTTGTAACTGCTGCACAGCCGCATCCCAACTTTTCATCGAAAAGGTGGGTACTAAAAAGCTCCCGCCCATGGCACTTCGCACGGCTTTTGGGTTCCACACATCACAGGATCCCGGTAGTAGTAGGACGGCGGAAACTCCCACGGCCACACTGGATCGCAAGAGCGTCCCCATGTTTCCAGGATCCGAAACGGCATCCAAAACCAAATACAACGGTGCTCGTTTCGTTTGTTGTTCGGCAACAATGGCAGCAGGATCCCAGAGAGGAACTTGGACCCGGGCGACAATTCCCTGTGGTGTCACGGTATCGCTGCATGCCTTGACAACGCTTGGTAGTGCCGTCATGACTTGTATATTGTCATGTTTTGTGCTGTCCGTATCATCGTTATTATCATTATCATCATCATCAGCAGATGGTTCCTGCAGCACTTGTTCCAGCTGATCACGAACGGAAGCGTCCACATCGGAAGCCACGATAATTTGTTGGACCCATTGTCGAGTATTGGGATTCTTTAATAAATCCAATACCATCCGAGGACCTTCCACTATCGTTTCTCCTGTTTCTCTTCTCTTTTTGGCTTTTTGTTGCAACGCGACAAACCGTTTGACTGTATTGGACGACGTCGATGTCAAGACATCCGATGAAGAGGTAGCATAATGACGATCTTGGGTGTTTCTTGGAGTCTGTTGTCGTTTGGTTGAGAATGCCCGTCCAGAGTGACGACGACAATGGCTGGTACCTACATGGAATCGTCGCGATCTCACAGTGCTTGGATACCGGCAAGGATGGAGCGCAAAAGCCGAAACAAGCGAAGAAGAATGGATGGAAATGCCGCCAACACTACAGAAAGAAGTCGCCCCACTCCCGATCAAGGGATACGCCAGAAACCAACAACGAAGTAAAGGGGAGGTTGCTCTTCTTCTCATGGTATAACGTAGATCTTCGGCTCTCCAAAGCCCTTCCGATGGATGCTTATAATGTTGGAAGGGTTGAAGAAGCTGAATGGTTGGAGGGAGAGTTCGCTGGGGCATCAGCTTTGCTGGCTGCATCTTTTGAATAGCGAACGGACAATTCAGTTCGCCAAAACTGGTACAGGCTGAATCTGAACTATCAAGACAAACGCAAGCCCTCTCCGGATACGACATTCGAATGCGAACCGGAACGTTCCGTGAAAAGACTTAGAGGACCAGAATGACCTCATCCCTAACCTCAACTGACATCACTCTTGGATCGTTCGAACAGATCGATCCAAGCCACTCGTATGTTCATTATTTCAATACCTTTACTCTATTGACTCTATCAAGACGATGCTATCTCCTCTATAGCGGCTACTCCTCTTAACAAAGGCTACTACTCACCACAATGACAGGCTCCTCTTGTTTGGCTAGGCTCGAAAGCGGCAGTGGCAGCCGTTCGACCGATCGATTCGGTCGACTTTTTTCTTCTTCCACGGAGT
The DNA here is from genome assembly GCA_903772945.1 of Seminavis robusta. NCBI lineage: Eukaryota > Bacillariophyta > Bacillariophyceae > Naviculales > Naviculaceae > Seminavis > Seminavis robusta. The sequence goes on along the minus strand of CAICTM010000966.1, from coordinate 7,003 downwards.
CTCTTCACGGAGCGACCATGGCGCTACTACCATTCGAAAGAGCGACCATGACGGCACTACCGATATTGCAACAACAAGCGACGCCTCGACAATGGCACTGGCAACAAGCTTCTTCCGTTCGACGGATCAATTCGGTTCGATCCCATGGAGAAATCCATGGCAGAATGATAACAAAATTGGATCCAAGCCTGATTTTTCATAGAGGCTCCATAGGAAACCTTGGAGATAGCAAATCCTTTTTGAGGGGTGGCTCTGTGAGTGTGTTGGGGAGCCAGCTCTAGAAAAGGATTTGCTATCTCCATGTATTGGTAAAGCTAATAGCCATTTGGTCAACACTGTTGCCATGGTTGTAAAATTCATTTTCTTTTCTTCAATCTTTTCTTTTTGTGAGCCAGTCATTGCTATGCAGGATTGGCGAAATGACCACTTCTGGGTTCCCATTTCCGAAAACCGCAAAATAACCGTCAAAAATGTTCACATTTTGACACCTGTCAGCGGTAAAAGAAGTCATCCTGTACAGTACCGGTGCCCGGTGCACATACAGTAAAGGTACCGGTACCGGTATGCCCGATCTTTGACTATTAAAAACTGGAGGAACAAACATCGGTCGAAGCAAAGGTCTAAATTATTCGTAGTCTATAGCGTTGCCAACAACGCCATCATCATTAGCTAGCCAGCTAGCTAGCCACCACCATGGCACCAAAAGGACCCAAGCTCAATCTTCAGAGACTGTCCAATTCGCAGCTGATAGGTCGAGAAAAGCATACCCAAGCTTTGACGGATGCCTTGGATGCCGTTCGCTCTCCCACACCCCAAGCGCTGGGACCACAGGTAGTCTACATCGAAGCCGAGTCGGGTTGTGGCAAAACGTATCTGTTCGAACAATGGTACAAACTCTCCACTAACACTAACGACATTTTGGTGGGACGAGGGAAATTCTGTCAGACGCAGGACGCCCTTCCCTACAGTGGATTCGTCGAAGCCATGTCCGACCTATTCTACCAAATGAACGATAAAGAAACACTCAAAGAGGAATTGTTCAGCTTTGGATTGGAGGATGCGGAGATTCAACTACTCGTCAACTTTATTCCAGCGCTGCGGGACATCCTCACGGAAGAGGAGAGAAAAAGTGCCCGTTTCAGTAATGCCTCCATTTTTTCGAGCGTCACCACTATTCCCAGCAGTGGTGACTTTCAGCAATCCAACGCTGGCAGCAGTGACTTCCTAAAGCAATCTGTCAACAAAAACACCAGTGGAAACCATGATGGAGTCGATTCCGAAACGACCTTTTCGGCGGATACTAGCCCTTATCGCAATCCTATCGAACGGCTTTCCTACGTCCTGGGTGAATTCTTGATTTGCCTACAGTCTGTTTTGCCCTTGTTTCTGGTCTTTCTGGATGACTTGCAATTTGCCGAGGACAATACACGTGATCTGATCATTAGTCTTGCGGCAAACAGCAAATTGAGTGGCATGTTGCTGGTCTTGGCCTCCCGTCCGCTCGAACAACCAAATCAGGAAACGACAGATGGAACCAATCCGTCACACAGTCCATTTCTAATGACTCTCAAAGGGACTCTAGAGAGTTCCCAGAGAGCCTGGCGCTTTGTGGCTCTTGAGGAAATGGACATCCAAGAATGCACAAAGATCATCTCCACAATCACAGAAGTGAGGGAAGCAGAGTGTGAGGGATTGGCTCAAGTGTGCCACCAAAAGACACGGGGCAATCCATACTTCTTGCTGTCATTTTTGAAGACGCTGCATGCAAGAGAGCTACTTGTCTACAACATGACTCTGTACCGGTGGAGCTGGGATTTGCCAACCATAGAAGCACAAACCGATCTGGCTGATAATGTCGCTGCAACTGTTTTGGAGTGCATTTTTCGGAGTGTGGATGAAGACGTACTGAGTACTCTTCGCATTGCAGCCCGCTTGGGATTCTCTTTTGACACGGACGATGTTGCATGTATTCTGGAGGGGATCAAGAAGGGAGATCATTCCAAACAGCAAAATAGAGCTCTTCTGCTCTCAAAGTCCGTAGCAGACTCCGATGTTGCTGGTAGCTCAGGGACAACCGAATTGGTAAAATCCCATCTCGAGAAAGCAGGCGAGGGCAATCTGGTGAATGATCAGGGTGCTGGAAAGTACAAATTCACCCATGATCAGATTTTGCAGTGCTTCCTAGCCATGCAAAATGAAAAAATGTCAAGGGAGGAGGAGGATATCCAACTGGGAATTTTGATCTTGCTGCTATTTCGAGCCAACCCACATTCCAAACTATGGGCCCTGTTTTCTGCTCTTCATCTACTGGGGCCATATTGCCAGAACCTTCCCAAAGAATGTCAAGTCGTTCTGGTGCGTGAGAATGTTCTTGCAGCTGGAAAAGCCTACAAGAAATCAGCATTCACTGATGCCTTCAAGTATGCTCGCACAGCAGTGGAACTTCATTTGTCACTGGAAGAAAAGCCGTGGGATGGCAAGAATCGTAATCTATGCCAGAAGCTTCATCTGATGACGGCAACGTATGCGCTGTCCTGTGGGAACCATGACTACTGCAAGAAAATGGCGGAAGATCTCATTTCTTATGGTGAAGACTTTGCTCAAAAGGTGGATGCGTACTTTGTATTGTCCTGTTCTCTCAGGAACCAATCTAAGTTTGAAGAAAGCATGGCAGTTCTCATGGATGTCCTCTCCGCAATGGGAGAGAAAGTCCCCAACAAACCAAACCTACTTCAGAAGGCAGCTGGTTCACACAAGGCCAACAGAGCACTTAGCAAACTCTCCCCACAGCACATTTTGAACTTGCCAAAGATGAAGGAGCCCCTTGAGAAGAAGAAAATGAGTTTTCTTGCCATGCTTTACCTGGATGCATACCATGGAGTGAACAAGAGCAGGATGAAGTTTGTGCTGCACCGGATGCTAGTCCTCACTTGTGAGCATGGCCTCTGTAACCACAGCCCACTAGCAATAGCAGCACATGCATATGAGATGTCGAGGCAACTCCATGTTGAAGATGCTTGTCAATATGGCGAGGTTGCCATGAAACTGGTGGATGATTTGAAGGCACGAGCCAACCTTCCTACGGTCATATTCCTGTTGGTTGTATATGTGAACCATCTTAGAACTCCAATGTACAAGTGTTTGGCAGATCTCCAACGTGGTTTTCAAATTGGGATGGAACTTGGTGACTCCCAGGCTGCATTCCTCTGTGCTTCAACCGAGATGATGTTCCAGTTTGCCATAGCACATGACTTGCAGGACTGCTCAATCAAATGTGACGGTTACTACCGAGTGGCTCACGAATATGGACAAGACCAGTTGAAAAAAGAAGTTCTAGTGATGTGGCAGCTAGTTTGCAATTTGATTGGAAGCTCCCCAGAAGCAAAGCACACAACAAGCAACCCATTTGATGGTGTTGCTATGAATCAAGTGTCAGTTATGAATGAGATTCAATCACCTGGTGACACCATGGGCAATTACTTAGCTGTATGCAAAGCGTTTGGCAATATCTACTTGGGGTTTTGGGAGGATGCAGCAGAGTTCTTGTTGTTAATGTTCGATTTTGTGGAAGAATGGACCATGAAAAAAACATCTTACAATGTTGGATTCATGGCAATGTACGCTTTAACTGCCTGGTTCAAAGTGCTCCAAGGGGTCAAGTCCAAGAAAATATTGTCGAAGGTTCCCGTTGCCACAGGGCTTATCAGGGGTTTGGTTGAAAATGGTGGCATCAATGTCGCACCTTTGCTGTTCTTTGTAGAGGCCCAGAAAGTGGCAATGGATCAACCGTTTGATGCTGTAAAGGTGGCTTTTGACAAGGCAATTGTGGGACTTCACAGATGTGGGCTCCGCAATGTTGAAGCCTTGGCAAACCAACTTTTTGCTGAGTTTGCCATGGAAAATGGGGACCAGGAATGGGCCTCCCACTACATGAGCAGAGCTCACGAACTTTACCGTGCCTGGGGAGCCCAGGCCGTGGCATGGAGGCTTGAAAGAGAGTATGAGTCCCTGATCAGGCAGAATGGTTCTGGCTAAGAGAGTTCGGCCCAGCGGTTATTGAGCTTGGCAGAGCCATTCCTCTGTGTATGAGCTGGGGTTAGACACTCTCCTAGTGCAGCTCAAGTCTATCGTGGCCCCGAGAGGACGAGAAGAAGGTCTGGCAGCTCTACATACTAGTGGTACCCGTCCCATGAACCAGTTTGGTTCTGGTACATGTACCGCACGGTCCGACGGGGTTTGCGGAGATCGGTTTCAACATGACGGTACTCATAGATTTATAAAAAAAGATTTAAGCGCCAAACTCAACTGAAGCTTCCTCCAAAAGAACGACCATGACACTCCATCACGCACTGCACCGGTGTTGTGCAACTCGATGGCAACCAATCGATACCGGTACCAGCTACCAGTAGTACTATAACACATCAACCATACAATCGACCAATTCCCTTATTAGCACCAGAAGAGAGCATTGTCATTCAAACAGCCGAAATATCTACCTACAAGTGCGAAACCATGGTCATCGCGTCAACGCTACTATCGTCAGACCAAGCAGCTGCATCTCCCATGATGAATGGCACCACTCCACTCCGAGGACGCAATACTGCCAATGGAAAAATGCGTCGACGAGCTTATTCTTGGCGTGGTGAATCTCCTCCGTACGATCGACGCAAGCTCCAACAGACAAATCTCATGGATGTCAATCCGTCCGAATTATTGCCGCTGATTAGCCAAGAATCGCGTTGCGTGTCGGCATGGGTAGTGACAGCCACATCCATCCAAGTGATTGTTTCGATTCTGATTCGAGTGGCATCGTATGCCTATCCCGTCACGTCGGCATCGTCCCCACGAGCGTCGCACAATTGGCTGTGGGATGGCCTCGCTGTCGGACCCAGCGTCATTGCCGGTGTCTTGCTGCGATTGGTGCCACCTCAAGTTATCACGCAAGAAGCTCCCGGTTTCATCTATGCATCGGCATGGATATTGTTGGCCATCAAAGATCGAATGGGTGGTGTCGTTCCCCATGTCCCAACTAGAATATGTGAAGCTGCATTGGGGAGATTGAGGTAACCGCCGTAATGCTCCGAACTTCCCTTGCGCCTCTGCTCACTTGTTTCCTCACACTCATTTATTTTGTTTCAATTCTCGTTCTGTTTTGCACTGTATGTTGATTTCCAGTGTCATGGAATGTCTGATTCTAGTTGCTGTTCAATTCGCTTGCACAGCCTCTACCGTCACTGTGATTCGGTACTGTTTCCTGTCCAAGTTTGACGATGGATTGGCATTGTACATGCCCGAATACACCAGTCGCGCTGTGGGAGATGGGCATCCCTGGATTGTGGTATGTAGTGCTCATTTTTTAGTAGGAAGCATTCCTGTCCAAATTGATGTATGTGATTTCCCTTACTTACACCTCCGCTGCTTTCTGTCTCTCTGTGTCATTATTGCTTCAGGACTACTTTCACGAAATGCTGGTAACAACTCTCTTCACTGTGGCACTGCAAGTGGTCCCCGTTTTGTTGAAGTTGAATCGAGGTCCCGTGTGGTTGGCCTTGTTGTTTGTGTATCCACTCTACACCTACGGTGTGGATAGTGGCGGTCACGGCAGTACGCTGTCTCCCAGCATTTTGTTGGCTCTATCATCATCATCTAGCTTTTATCAAATGGGTCGTTGTCTACCCCAAATGTTGGGTGGTCTTTTGGCAGGTCGCATCATGTGTTCCTACTTTCCAGACGATGACAAACGGGCGTAGCAAGACAGAAGGGTGGTCTGATGGTACATAAGATTGCTACTATTAGGGAGAATGTAGTAGCAAGGACCAGGACAGGTGTACAGTAGAAAGAAAGCAGACTTTGCATGTAACACATAATAAATAAAGCAGGCATCTATGTACAGATAATTGTTGGGCTTGGTGCTTTTGATTGTTCTAAACATGCATTCTTTTGGTCCTTCCATTGGGGTATCTGTCACAAAACCATAGTCTTCCTTTTTCTTTTCTTTCAGCGGCCAACACCATCTAGAAGCTGGACAAACATACATATATTTTGATCCTGGTAATGATGTGTATTGTCACAATGAAAGCTCTTCTTTCTCGTGTTGTTGTTTGTTTTTATCATGTCCTGGAAGCCTCAATACAAGAACGCCAAATTTGATCTCGCACTGCCGGTTGTGCGGCAAATTCCATCAAGGTAGCACGAAATGCTTCGGGCGAATCGAATTGTTGCGCCGTGGCTCCGGCCGCTCTCAAGACTCCCCCCACATCGGTCATGAGTTTGGCTTGCTGTTCTTGTTCCAGCGCCATGATTTGTTGGAGTGCGCCATCGTAATTGTCGGCCGTCAAGAATCCATAAATGGATCCTCCAATACCCCCCACGAGACCACCGGCGGGTCCTAGGACAAATCCACCGGCAATGGCTCCACCGGCCGCACAGAGTCCTTGCTTGACGGATCCTGTGGCGGCCTTGCGCATATCCCGAGAGTCGGTCAAGAATTGCATCAATTCGCGATATTGGAATTCCGTGGCGGCAGGGTCCGGAATGGCTTCGGCAGCGGGATAGTCGTCCATGGTGGATAAGATAGGAGTAGTAGATTAGAAGTGTAGTGGTTGATGAGGGTTGTGTTGTATCGGATCTTCTGATGAAGCTTCACTTTTGTGAGAGATGGTCGAAAGCGTCAAAGCGTCGACGACGAGGAAAGAACAAAAGCTTCCGGGTTGCGTTTGCCACTCAACAATCAATCCCGAGTTTAAAACGGGACTCTTCCTTCGAGGAGACCCACGTTTGACCTCCTCATCCAGCCGACCACGATCGAGACAACTTTGCCTCTTTGTCCATGACAACCTCTGTTGTTGGATAAGCAATCATCATCATCATCATCATCAACTACTGTCCCATCATCTACCGTCATGACTTCCGAACGCAAATGGCTCGAGACGAAACTGGGCGACTTTTTGGGGTTTCAAGATGACAGTTTGGCCGAAGTCCTGGATCATTTGTTGTCGATTGA
>CAICTM010000965.1:0-41194 GCA_903772945.1 Seminavis robusta | reverse complement strand
TAGGTATCTTCAATACGACTTTGTTGGATTCTCGTGGGACGATGAGGAAGATTTGGTTCGCTCCTCTCTGTTGACGAGCAACAAGAAAAGGATAAATGATCTAGACTATCAGGTTGCAGTCCAAAGTGACTTTCAACGAACGATTCAGGCAATGGTACAAGTAGGGCCAGGAACAGCAGCAAGTCAAATCTGCGCAAAGGCCACGGAGGCAAAAAGATGGATGGTGTCACAACTGGATCACCCCAAAGATGGATTTGCCAGTGAATTCCAGTATGTTTCGAGGCTATTGCAAATGTCAGTGTCAACGCAGCGTCATCTTGTGCTTACTCCCGAATGGCAATCGGCTTATGAACCCCCTGATTGCCGTCCCAAGCTGGACGAAGATCAATCCGGGTGGGACTGCCTGTGGGAACCCATGCTTCCTGCTTGCTCTACTGAACAGATACAACGACAACAGAATGCAGAGAATCCAGACACAGCCAACAACAACAACAACAACAACAACAGGCAGATGCTCTCCGACAGCAATCCTCTCAGTGTTGGCATCCTACCCAAGAAGAAAGCTACCAGCAACTGGTTTGACGTGGCTTGGTACTCGCAACAACAACAACAACTGCAAAGCATCATGTGGGCTCCAACCAGTTTTTCTCGGAAAAAGACGGACCAGTTGAAGCCAGATATCATTCCACACTGGGAACGTATGTATGGACGGTACTGGGTGCGGGCACAAATGGCCCATGCTTTGTGGCGTCCAAACACGTTTCTACGAAACAGCATTGCCAACAGACTTCCTCCTGCGGATGGATTGTTCCAATTCATGATGATGAATACTACCCATGATTATACTCCACTGTTTATTGGATTTCATATTCGTCTCACAGACAATGCACAAGACATGCAACGGCACTTTGCCCGCAATGCTACTCAAACCAGGAACCTGGCCAGGTTCATGGCATTTGCAGAGAGGATTCGGAGTCTTCATGCTGCTGCTGCAGTCTCTTCTTCCAGCAACTCGAGGGAGCAACCACCAACGCTTGACACGATTTACCTTGCCACTGACAATCGGGATATTCTGAAACAAAGCAAGGATCCTCAATGGAAAGAACGTGGCTGGACATTTGTCACACAAACAAATACTGTGGAACGATCCACCACCACCGATAAACGCATGTGGTTCCGAGAAGGCCGCAGTGGCGCTGCTGGAGCTATTGCCACTGATATAGAAGTCTTGCGACGGGCGGATTATCTTGTGGGATCATTTCAAAGCAACGTTTATCGTCTGGCTTGCCAACTCAACACGGCCTGGAATGTGCACAAGTATCCATGGGAAGTGCAGCGCCACTGGACGGTCGATGTCGAATGGTACGAAGATCCATAAAAACTGAGATCTGTCCGCCAGCAAGCAAGCTAGCTAGCTAGACTTCTTCTCCACAATGAAAGGCTCCTATTGATCGACAGCGAGCTTCTTCCGTCGGTCGACACATCGATGATTGCTTCCACGGAGCGAGCCTCTTTTCGGAGGGACCATGGCGCCTCCGCGGAACCAACTGCCGTGATGCCTCTATCTGTGGGAAGAAGTGGAAATTGGAACAACAACTGAATGTCTACTAACGGATTCAGACAAAAAGTGCTTGAGGACGACCCACGAGCGCAGCTAGTCTAGCAAGAAAATTGAACGAACATAGCGGGCTTTACAGGGGAACAACGGGAGAATCGGAGCTCGAGCTCAACCAGCAGCAGAGCAGAAGGATGGATCATTGCAGCATGGCCAAGAGAAGTGTACCACACCAAACCAAGGAATTGGAACAGTGAAAAAAGTGAGTGGTCGCAGTGGGATGTTGGATTGTGGACACTTACCGCCTTCCAGGAATGTCCGGTATAACGTGCGTGTTTGTGGAAAGAATCTGAGCAACAAATGGCTGTAACGCCGTCGTAAAGAGGCCCACGGCCAATGTGCAAACGAATTTGCCTGGATTCCCATGGTTGCCTCCCTGGGCAGCATCAATACCGGTTATACGGGCCAGCACGAAAGTGTCAGGAGGAACGTAAATGCGGATTGGAGCTTTGCTATTGCCACCATCTGGCCAATGATTCAAACTCCGTTCCTTCCCTGGAGAGAGCGCAATGGCAGACACACGGAAGAAGAAGGCAGTCTCCTGTTTCGTTCGAGACTTCGTGTCCCTTGTCGCGATATTCTCTAGGACCCACACCACGATCAAGGTCGACGACATCTCCGAAAATGAAGCCAACTTGGTCGATATGAGGGAACTGTCGACTTGTCTGCTTGGTAATCATCAGCAAGGCATTTCGTCGGTATGCCGTCCCAAGAGGCAGCCGATCGGCACGAAAGGCCCAGTCATCGTTTACGTCGTCTTTGAATGCTTTAGCAAGATCGGTTGTTGAAGGGGAGCGGGTAAGACACGGGATCCACCAAACTTGTCACATTTCGCACAAAGAGGACTGGATCCTTTCCGTACCATAGCTAAATAAATTCCCTCCCGTGCCAACCCCTTCCAATCCGATGTTTGCAGAGTTTCAGTGTGTAAACGATTTGCCCGATTTGAAGCAAGCGGTACGGGTGTACCGTACAAACCCAACCAATTTCCGCAGATGGAGGCATCATGGCAGTTGGTTCCATGGAAGAGGAGACGCCATGGAAGAGGAGACGACATGGTCCTCTGCAAAAGAGGCTCGATCCGTGGAAGCAGTCGTCGATCCGTCGGGCGAAGACGTAGTGATGCAACGAAAGGAAGAAGCTCGCTGCCGCTGCCGCATCAGAGGAGCCTTTCATTGCGGAGATGAAGTACGGGGTCTTTGAACTCCCGTGAACACCATTTACCTTTCTGTGTGGTTCCACTGCTGCTGCTGAGGAAAGCTTCCCTATGTCTCCAAAGGAGCTACACAAGGGTTGGCTTGATGGCGCCTGCAGTCTCTTGAGCCTTCTGTCCTTTGCATTTGGAACCAATAATGGTATCGTTGCATGGCTCTGAGAGAGAGTTCGAGAGAGAGCCAATGAAGCAAAAGAGGAGGAAGGACACAATGGCTTGTGGGTGCGTTGTGATTGTGTCATCTGGACCTGGCACCAATCTAGACGAACGTATCTGGAGTCTTGGAGGGAGGAAACCAAGCATTTACGGCGACGATTGTACCCATCTGGTGCTGCTGTGGAACGCTTCTTTATATCTCAAAAGGACCAAGAATGCATGGTGTCGTTGCATAGCTCTGGAAGCGTGCCAATGAAGCAAAGGAGGTACGACACAATGGCTCGTGGCGCACCGATTAATAGAGTTGAATCATTGGCCAAATGGTGGCAAGATCAAAGCCCCAATCCGTATCTACGTTCCTTTGGGCAATTTTGTGCTGGCTCGTATATTGATGCTGTTCATGGAGGCAACCTTGGGAATCCAGGCAACTTTCGTTTGCATGTTGCCTTTGGGCCTCTCTACAACTGAGTTACAGCAAGGGCGAAGAAGCTGGGCTTCCCTGACCACGACCCAGTGGTGAGCTACCACACGGAAGGATGATGTCCGTGGATTGCGGGAGCTTTCGAGACGGGGGATGGTACAGTGATCCCAAGGGGAAAGTTGAGTTTTGCAGAAGCGAAGCCCCAATTGCAATTCAAGATAGATGAATCCAGCCACGGAATCACCTCTTCTTAGCCGGGCAAGCTACTCGACAGGAGCATGCCGACGTGGCTGTAGGCCGCACTGGGTGTTCACGCAAGCGCAAGCGCACCCAACGAAGGGTTGTTCATGTTTCCCAGCGATTTGGTTTCAAGTCACAATGCACCAGGATTTTTGCTTGTGTTTTGAACTTAATTTTACTGCCATTTGGTGCTCTGATTCTTTTGAGCAATGAGCACTGGACGTGGGGAAAGCCAATATACCGGCACATGCCTGGAAGGAGCTTTGCAAAAGGAAGGCCCAGTTGCGATTCAAGATCCTTGATTCACCAAGTCCATGGAATCACAATCCCCTCTTGTTGGTTGGGCAAGCTCCACCACACAAAAAACCTGAACGTCAATAAACGGATTCAGACAAGATGTGCTTGAGGATGACCCACCGGACCACAGGAGCATGCCGATGTGACCGTGGACGCCAGTGGGTCTTCACGCAAGAAAGACGCACCAAGTTTCCCCCCCAAGCAGCGACGTAGGTTGTTTTTAACCTCTCCTCGTTGCTTGTGTTTTGACGTCCATCTTACACACCATGTTGCTCATATTCTTATGAGAAACGAGCAAGCTGAAGAGGCGGAGACCAATGCACATGCCTGGACGACGACGGTACGATTGGAATCACATGGCAACACTGCAATCACTTGAATTCTCGAGGAGATCTTCCTCTGGACCTGAAACCAATCCAGAGTACCGTATCTGGAGTCTTGGTGGGCGGAAACCAAGCATTTACGGCGACGATTGTACCCATCTGCGGCGCTGCTGTCGAATGCTTTTTGACATCTCCATCTGAGCAACTCAAGGGGTTGCTTCATGGTGCTCGCAGTCTCTCGAGCCTGCTTTCCTTTGCATTTTGAACCCAAAATGCATGGTGTCGTTGCGTGGCTCTGGAAGCGCGCCAATGAAGCAAAGGAGGTACTTGTGCCACACAATGGCTCGTGGCGCAAGAGACCGATTGGAGTATTGGAGACAGACAAACATACACTTTTGCGATCATCGTAGTCGTTCCAATAGATTGTTTTTAGTAGACTAAACGTCATAAAATTTTAAAAGACATAGAAGTTGTCCAGGGGATTCCCCCCTTTCTCATGGCTCAGTGTACCAGTAGATATTAATTGCATCCCTTCGTGTCCAAGCACTGCCAGAGCGAGTCAAACCAACTCGATTCCAATACAAACCCATAATCTCTCTGCGTCTCTCTCTTTCTCATTTCCACAACTGCTCGTTCTTCAAGGCCGCACAGAGACGACTGTATCGTTCATAGGACAGTCGATTCGACCATCCGTAACCATGATCCACCAGAGCACCAAATCCCGAAAAGGTAATCTCGCACGTCGGTGGAACCACCATGCCACGAAATGTCAATTCCCCCGCCGTCACACGGAGCACACCACCCGCTTGATGGTACCACTCACTAGACGTAATGGAATTGAATTGTTGCGGATTCAAAATGGGCAATGTGCCGCCAACGTGGGCATTGCGACGACCGTAAAAGCGACCTCCCGACACGGCCGAGAACTTTTGCAATTGCGGACATGCACATCGTACCCAAATGCCCTTGTCGACGTGGAGCGTCTGCAGCGACTTGGAGGCAACCACGAAACGCAAATTGTTGCGCGAGACTTCTTCGTCATTATGGTCTTCCGCATTATCATCATCATCATCGGAATCGTCATCATCATCCGACGACGAGGACCAACCGACGTTTTCACGACGAATCAATGGAGGCGGTCCCGACGAGTTCGAGTCGCTGTCGTCCGTATCGTCATAATGCTGCATGGGGCGAGCCCGTAGTGGTGGTGGACCATCGTCGTCCGAGTCATCGTCATCGGAAGTTTCTCGAGCCATCAAGGGTGGCGGTTGCTCTGCATCATAATCATCATCACTGTCGGAATCGTCATCATCACTGAGTTCTCGAGGCATCAAGGGTGGTTCATCACTATCCGAATCGTAGACTGTTGGTCGCCGTGCGAGACCTGGCATGCCACCGTTGTCACGATGTGGTGGTGCAACTGGTAGATGTCGGAGTGGCGGGAATTCATCATCATATGCAGCCAAATCCTGCCCTACAAATGCAGGCATGTTGGCGTCGTCACGATGTGGTTGTGGCGGTGACCAACGAAGTGGCGGTGGTTCATCGTCATCATCTACCGCTGGCCGCGACACGAGACTTGGCATGTCGTCATGATGATCTCGATGTGGTGGTAGAATTCCCTCTACAAGATCTGGCATGTCGTCGTCGTCGTCAGGCTCGGCTCCTTGTGTTTCTTGCATCGTGACATTTGCGATTGAGTCATCATTATTGTTGTTGTTGTCTTCTCCTTCCAACCTTTCCTCGTCGCCATCACTATCCTCTTCGGATGACGACGACGACGACGAAACAAGTGGCCGCGGCACGAGGGCTCGCAAATCCCGGGGAGTGGATGCCGTGTCATCATCGTCATCATTGTTGTTGTCATCATTGTTGTTGTTGTTATCATTATTGTCATTGTTGTTATTGTTGTTGTTACCATTGAATGGGAAATGATTGTCGAGAAAAAACATGCGGGGTGGATTGAGAAAGATACGAGGCACCATGTAGGGCGCAAAGTCCATATCTCTGTGTAGAAGCATTCGAAGGGGCAATTCGTCTTGTGCCGAAAATCGACTCCATAGTTTGAGCCATGCCGTTTGCAGCGAGGTCATGTTGGCCATAATGTTGGAGACCAATTGGATAGGGGGACGTGTGGGTTGTTCCGTAGGTCGTCCCCATAACGATGGTTGCTTTTTCTTGAAAAAGACTTCCAATTGTTGAATGGATTTCATGGCAAAGAGCGGATTGTCCATGGCAACGGTATTGTTGGCTGGTAGAACCAAGGAGAGAGACTTCAGATTGGAGCATTTGGTAGCTAGAGCCTGGTAGATCAAATCCAGTGGATCTTCTTCTTCCTTGAGAAACGCCTTTACCACTTTCAAATGATCCTTAATATCACACTGATGGACCAAATTGACAATTCGCAGCAAATTTGTAGTTGCAGTGTCTTGCGTAGCAGGAAGCAAACTCTGCAGATCCAAAAATCCAATCTGCATCTTCTTTTGACACGCCCAAACAAGTCGCTGCTCATTCTGAATGTCAAAGATAGTACCACTACTAACACCACTGACAATCTTGATGTACAGAGGACCAACCATGACACTGGCGTACTCTTGACACAAACTACGCCACAGTTGACACACGCCCGATAACTGACAGTACAACTTGTACGCATCCTCAAGAGTCAACATGGCCAATGGAGGAGACGGAAATTCATCATTGTCGTCTTCTTCTTGTTCTTGTTCTTGTTGGCAGGATCCTCCCAAAAAAGAAAGAATGTACACCGAAAGACCATCGTACTGTTCCAGTGCCTTTAAGGGATCTCTCATTGTCTCTTTCTTCTTCTTCTTCTTATCACTACTACCAACAGTACTACTACTCATCGTTGTTGCAACTGTAGTACATGTAGTGGCGTCCGACATCTTCTTCTTTCTTCTCCTTGGTCTTCTACTACTAGTACTTCTATTCGTTGAGAGATAGACAGATCTACTTTTGCTTGAGAATGCCGTGCCGTGGAGAACTTGATGGAAATGGCGGCAGCGCAGACGCCAGTCATGCTCAGAACTTATGATTGTATAACTGTTACGGTTAAGCGAGAGCCAATGCTGGCGTGGCGTGGAAACCACGCTGTGGATGCATGGCAACACTTGCCAAAAACAAGATGCAAGGAAAGACACTACCGTATGTCCTTGGCTGTTTATTTACGTTGCGACTGTAGATACCGGTACACGTAGTGCTACCGGTACATATAACCGGCCAAGCAAGTGCGTGTAGTCTTTGTTGTTTTAGAATGGCTACGACGGGTGCAGCAGCTGCTACATGCAAGAAAAACAAATACTAAATAGATACGTTAATAAGGAGCGGGGGCGAAGCTACACGCATGCATTCAACACCATCTTTTGCAGACAACGCACGTTATTACCCCCAATCATCATCTCTTGCTTCTTGGTTGACCATCGAACGATACGGTAGCAAGGAAAGAACAAACGAAACGTCGTCTGGGGCACACGACGTTTGTGGTCCAGTTAGTTGCCGCTGATGCATGTCCACTTTGGGAATGTGGAGAAGGGCGATGTGATTGCGGCTCGCTGCCTTTGTAAAAAGGCGATGGCCCATCTCAACATTCAGCTCGCCGTAAAGAGATGGGCCAATGATAGGAACCAGCACCGGCTTCTTGTACGGTACTTTGGCCGCATTGCGGAGTAGGAATCCACGTTTTGCTTGCTTGCTTGCTTGAGCGGCGCGAGATCCTACCAATAGGTGACGAGTCGAGTCGAGTGACAGTGAGCTTTTATCAACCTTTCGCATTTTATAAAGCTACCTGAAGCACGTAAATGGCATTCTTGAGGAGTTGAGTCAGTCCTTTCCAGCTAGTTGTCGTGTCCACTAGCTACCGTACGCTGTAACTACGCATACCTAGCTAGCTGGCTGGCTACAAGCAATGATGATGATGACGATGATGGCTTGTCAAACCTTTGTCGGACACTGCGTCCCATGAATCGACATTCGGTATCCTGATTGATAATGTAAAAGACAATGAGCATGACCTTGTAGGCCATGGCATAGACTTGTTGCTGTCCCATCCAGGGTGTCGCCTGTTTGGCTTCTTGTTCGACGACATCAAAGTCGATGCGCTCCAAGGCTTCCTGGAGGAGCTTGCGGACAAGCACCGGATCGCTCCAATAGCGTGTGTAAGTGTCGTGTGCCTTTTTCTGTGAAAAGGTCCACTCCATGGAATAAGCTCCATTATGTACCGACACGGACGAACTGAGCATGAGATCCATCAAGATGGATGTCAAGACGTGTAGAATATTAATGAGCAAAAATCGTCGCACGGCTGTCGGACAGGTGCCCAGCACCGGTCCCACGACACGGGGTTCTTGGAGTAGGACCTCTGCCACAATCTCAATGACTGGAAAGGGCATGGCAAAGGCAGGATTGTGAATCAGTGGATTATTTTTGTTGTTGTTGTACATGTTACTAGTAGAATGCTGATACTCGTAGACAATGGGATGTCCTGCCAGTTTTCCCTGGTTGAGTGGATGGTTCCAACCAGTAATGGTGCTTTCAAAGGCATGAATGAATGGCTTCCCACACGAGTACGCGATGGAGTTCCGTCAGGTCCATGAGATGGGGAGCGGCAGTCCCTAGATTCAGTGGCAACTTGACCAATGTGTCGTCTTTCATCAACGATCGCACATAGGCATTCACCATTTCTTCGTCCTGTAACGTCGTCGTTGTACTATGACTGCTACCACTATAAGTGGCAGTATCTTCTTTCTCACTGCTACTCTCTTGCCGTTCGGCTTCTGCTGCTTGTTCCTCGTGACAATGCGTGGTATACGTCAGAGCTTTAAAGCTCGCAATCGCAACAACAGACAACCCCATTACAGTCCCAAACACACTAGTGCTGCCTTGATTGTTGTTGGTCGGTATTACGTGTAGTGATCGAAGGATGGATGGGACGGAACGACACCTGGAAGAAGCATGATGAGTCCAACAATGGAGTTTTGGCTTTAGAATGCGAGGCTCTAGTCTAGTAGTGCAGACTGCAATCAGCTGTCGGTAAAGCCTCTTTCCTATGATTGTCATTGTGTACTGTACGAATCCTTTCCAATTCAATTCAAGCCTCCATTACATGGCTATTGGCACTCTGGTTGTCCTGTCAAGTCACCGAAGAAAAGATCCCGTATCTTTGGATTTTACGGTACCGGTACGGTAGGGCCAGAGTTATAAGGTGAGTCCTACTCACTCGTGACTAATAGGAAATCGAGGCGACGCAGCATCCTGATTGCATCCAGCTAATAGAGCCATGCGTACCGGTAGCTACTGGTACACTTCCTTGCTATCGTTCGATGGTCAGCCAAGAAGCAAGAGATGATGATTGGGGGTAACGTGCGTTGTCTGCAAAAGATGGTGTTGAATGCATGCATGTAGCAGGGAGGAGCAGGAAAACGCATTACACTACTACACAAGCCATTACACACTACATGCAAGTACTATTTTATAAGGGCATTCAACAAGCTACCCTTTTTGGTTGATTACATGAGCACTCAACAGGTTGCTCCTAGATTGGTTGGTTGTTGTAGTTGTTTACAGTGTGCCTAACACACATCAAAGCCATGGCTGTTGTTGAGTTTGTCTAGTGATGAGGGGTCAGGTTGTTGTATTCAATATCACCCTTCTTCTTGCCCCTGGCATGCCTCTTCCTCATGACAAAGGATTGAGCTACCCTTTTCTTCCTTTTCTCAGCCAAGTCAACATGGCAGAACAATGCACCAGACTCAAAGCTGGGGAAGGTCACATTGAGGGTAGAGGGATCAACTGGAAATGGCAGCTCCATAGTGAACTCTGAAATGACATCACCCCTGACATCAAGGATGGACCTGACATACTGCTGCATGGCATGGCGCCTGACATTGGTATCCTCTAGGTTT
This sequence comes from Seminavis robusta, assembly GCA_903772945.1. Taxonomy (NCBI): domain Eukaryota; phylum Bacillariophyta; class Bacillariophyceae; order Naviculales; family Naviculaceae; genus Seminavis; species Seminavis robusta. The sequence goes on along the minus strand of CAICTM010000965.1, from coordinate 31,011 downwards.
TCCTTTGTGTGTTGTTGATAGAGATAATAGAACTCCCCAATATCCAAGAGGTCTTGGTGCCACTTCTCACTGATAGTCAGCTTCTTGCCATTCGCAGAGACCATGGTTTCGATGTCGGCTTCAGTCGCGCCACTGCTGAGCCACACAATGATAGTCACATGGCGAATGCCATGTTCGTTCTCCCATTCCTTGACCATCCTCTTTGGTTTCCAAGTAGTGGGTCCATCCTCTTCGGTAACATCATCCTCATCATCGTTGTCAGCAATGGAAGGAAGCTGCGCAACTGCAGGAGGCCTGGCTGCCACGACAGGTACTTGGTTGCGAGGAACAAAGCTGGGAAGAATGGGTAGTGGTCCATCATCATCTTGTGGTGGTTGTGGTCCTCTGAGAGCAACACCGGCAGCCATTCCTCTGGCTTTGTTGAACTGAGAGCGAAACTGGTTTGTGGAGTACTTCTGGAATCGCTCATGCATGGCTCTCACAGCGGCGGGTTGTTCATCAGTGATGGTTCCATTGTGGAATAAGCGAAGTAGGAACTTGAAGTCTGGACCATCTTGCTTGAAGATATGTTTGACAGGTTCCCCTTTCTTTGTCACGCTCTTTCTGGAGGACATGGTCGATCTGCCGCTTGTTGATCTGCCGCTTGCTGTTTCCTGCTTGGCCAATTGCTGTTGCTTTGGTTGGTGTTTTCGATTTGTGAGAAGAAGATAGGAAGAGCGCCATTTGGAGGAAGAAGATCAGCATCTTGGTTTGCCACTACTGGTATCAGTGGAAGTTTACTGGTTGTGCAGTTTTGTGCAGTTCGCTCTTGTCAATACCAGCAAGATCGATCTTGCCGGTATTGCCAGGAGCTTGATGGGATTAAACTTTCAGACGCATGTGGGTCACTCGGAGAGTTAAAGGTCATACTGGTTCACATGGTCATTCTAACAGCTCTCGATTTTTCTATTCCTCTCAGCTCATGTGAAAAGGTGGGCTGGACGTTTTCCAAGGCCTGCCGGACGTTTCTCAACTGCCCAATCGAAATTGTTATCAATTGTTTGCCACATTTCTATCCTTCATTTTGCATCCCTGTGCTATGGGTGTGCTACGCCCATCACAGAACGCACCCACACTCATATCGCCCTTTGAAGGTAGCAATATAGAACACTACAAAGACCTAGCCTGTTCAACTTGGGCGTTCCCTTCTTTACTAGTAATAGACAGTGCACCTGAGCCTTCTTTGGCTATGAAGGTGGTCTTCTAGGTTTCTATATCGCCTCCTGAAATTGGCGATCCAGGCCATCAGGACGTCCTGGAACGCTTTTTACCAGGGCGTTGTACACTCCTCAGCGCTGTAAACAGCCATTACTAAGGTTGGATCAACTACTCAGAAGTATACTACAGCAGCCTCTATTGGCTAGACAGATTGATCTTTGACCATAGCTTGCATATCAGCTGGTCGCTTGGACGTTCTAGGTGTAATGGGTGGAATGTGGCGATTTTTGTCTTCTTGGATGAAAGGCGCAGCTTGCCATAGCATTATAGACAAAAATGTGGGCAAGAAAAAGGACCTGATTTGAATAATTCCGCGAAATCTGATACCCATAAGTACGAAACGTCCAGTGGTCCTCTCTTAAGCAGGTTCTCATTCTGCCATTCCGAGTGGCAATTCCTTTCCTGGTGTCAAGCAACCAGCAAAGCAGTCACTATTCAACCAAGCGACACCACCATGACCACACCATCTCTTTTGACCATCTCTTCTTGCCGGTACCGACAATGGCGTCTTTCCAAGCATCTCCTTTTTGGTCTTACAAGGTTGTCGATGGTCACAGCCTACTGGATAATACAGAGCGCTACAGGTAAGCTGGACATGACTAGACTGGATCTATTATCTTCGAGTTTTCTGTCAGCTTCGAAATTCTCACAAAATTGACTTTCCCTCTTCTACAACAACATGCAGATAACAGCTGATACTGTCATACGCACTGCTTCCATCTACCAAGGGCTCACAGCAAGAGCAGTCAACCATGAAACGTACAGGTACAATCGGACGTTTCGAGGATGCTTTGGTGTCTGTCCTGAGCTGGCAGCGGAACTGTGGAACATGTTGGACGATGAGGATCCCCTCAGTGATATTCGATGGGTGACCTACTTCCTTGCCACACTCATGTTCCTGCGCACTTACACAGTCACTGCTGTTCTGGCCATGATATTCATGAAGGATGAAAAGACCATTCGGCATTGGGTGTGGGTATTCATCGAGAAGATCGCGAGCTTGGACTTGGTGAGCGATGAGCAAGAATTCGCTTTCTTCTTCATTTTTATCCATCGCCGTCTTCACCAACAGAGAGCCCTCACCATGTACATGCTGTTGCACTCCAACACCACTCCTCCAGATCAGATGGGAGTACCGACGAATGAATGACAATGGCAGTCGGTGTCTGGTAACTGTTGATGGAACTGATTTTCGCATCAGGGAACCAGGTCCTTTCTCTACTGGTTGGTATACCAAGAAGTTTAATGGTCCTGGACTGAGGTATGAAATTGCTGTATGTATTCAAACTGGATGGATTGTGTGGATCAATGGTCCCTTCCCTTGTGGTGAATGGGTTGATATTGCCATTTCTTTGTCATCTTTGGTCCACATGTTTGAGGGAGATGAGAGAGCTGTGGCTGACAAGGGGTACAGGGGGTATCCTCAGTACTTTGACTGCCCATGGAGACACCTTGACAATCAACAACAGACTAGCAGGAAGGCTCTTGCAAGGGCCAGGCACGAATGTGTCAATAGGAGACTCAAGGAATGGGGCTGCCTCCTTCAGAGGTGGCGCCATTCCCTTGATAAACATGGTAAGATGGCCCATGCTGTGGCCAACATTGTGCAGCTCCAAATTATGGACAAGCCGATGTGGCAGGTGGAGTACTATGATAGAGTCAACAATGAGTTTGACTTTGATTATTAAATAGTTTGTAGTTACTCTAGTTGCAGCCTCACTATTAGCCATAGCATTGACAGTCAACAACCAACCAGTCTAATCAGGTGTGTAATGCTTGTAATGCGTTTTCCTGCTTCTCCCCGCTGCTGCACCCGTCGTAGCCATTCTAAAACAACAAAGACTACACGCACTTGCTTGGCCGGTTCTATATATATGTAGTAAAAAGTTGCTTTGCAAAAGATGCTTGGTGGCACTGGAGGGGGTGGTGAAGGCAGCCACAATCGACCATTACTCGCTCGATTCGATGCGTTTCTCGATACAAGAAGATGCATGCCACAGCTACATTAGACTACCTGGTATCACTCTACGAGTAGCTAGCTATCCTTTGGACGATGCATGAAATGGTCGGAGTGGCTGCCTCAATCTGGTTCGGTACTGTACTTAGCTTGCACGGTCTGTTTGTTGTGTACAATATATATTCAATCACAGCTAGCTAGCACTACATGTATCTACAGTGGCAGCCAAGAACATATATATGTAGGGGGGTTGTAGTCCGCTTGTCTAGCTACATGTATGCATACTTGAATGCTCCTCGGGTGTGCTGGTTCTTTATCTTTGGATTTTGTGAGAGTACGAGCTTGGCCAGTGCTTATTGTGCATGGGTATCCACATCGGTTCGCACCCCCGTCAGTTGGGCATTAGCGGCCCGGCGTGCCTGCATTTTTATTATTATGTTTGGGCTTCATATCTTTCCGAACGAAAAATCGTCAACAATGACGATAGAGCCGTCGCCACAGGGCATTTCCACCACCTATTCGGGCGCTAGCTAGCTAGTGCCGCTCATGAGCCATTGTGTGTCCCATGGAAGCCCCATGAAAGGATAATGAAATGAGCAGAATTCAGGGCAATTTTTTGAGCTGATCGCGATCGGTGGAGGAGGACGTTCCTCCATGGATGCAGTTGGTACGTGTTGATTTCGTGATAAAGAGCTACATTTATTGGCATAAGAAAGACTGTTTTTAAAATAGTATCAAACATATTCTGCTTTTGCCTGGTAGACACCACCAATATTCTCGTCCGTGACAAATGCATGGATCAGACCAGGATGGTGGGACTTTGCTGAAGCACACATATTCGAAGTGATCTTTCCACCCTTCCAGAATTACATAGCCATTCATTGAGTGCGTGTATCCCTCTGGGAGTGTCTGGGAATTTCGATCGGTTGCTGCTGACGCATTGTCCGCCGATTTGAGTGCTTTCTTCGTCTTCTTGTACGGGGCCGTCTTCTTGCCCTTGAATCGCTCATCTATCATTGCTTGCACTGCTTCTACTTCCGGTCGACACTGGAGCATAATCCTTCGAAAGATCGTGTATGCTCTTGCTTCCGTACTTGTCATGCAAACCAATGGTTGCCGAATCGATTCAATGCACTTGTGGGCTGATTCAAATCCCTCCTCGGAGCACCGTCCTACCATCAAGTTATCCAATGCAAAAGCTGACAGGTGAGAGTGCAGAACATGGAGTTTGTTGAATACGTTTGTCTCCTCTCCATTTTCATCATCGCTTTTGAATGCCAACCATCGTTGCGCGTATTGTCGAATAATGCTCTCAAACCTTGTTGCCTCCTCATTAGACCATTTGCTTTGGGATTTCAGCATTGTAGATATCTTGTAAAGCAGTTCGGTCAGACCACAGTATGACTCCATTGCTTGCATTACCATAGATCGGAGCTGCGAGTTGTCGCTAAAGAGCTGACTCATTCTCTTTGAAATGAGGTCTCGGCGTTCAAGGACTCGAAGTCCATCGCCATTCGACAACTCGAAGCCACTGTTTTCAATTCGGAAGGAGACTCTTCCATCCACCTCATAGGACTTTCGAAAGCAGTAGGTAGCAGGGCCAATTATTCGACTTTTTGTTTTCTTGGCAACGCCGTCGAGGAAATCCTTTCCTTTTTCAAGAAAAAGCTTGGCAGACTCGATTCCTTTGGTGAGAGCCAACAAGTCTCTCCGAATACGACAGCGCTCTTCCTTGATGGACGCAATCTCATGGCTCATCGATAATCGCATTGCTGTTGTGGCGCCTCTTTGTAGCCTTGTGTCTTTCTTTCGAAGATTGTCAGCTTGTCTAGTTGCGTCTGGGACAAAGCTTTTAGCTTCGTCGAGCAAACATTTCATTCGCTCCAACCATGGAAGCTCTCTATCAACCCTACCCAACACGTCTAACATTCTCATTGTGCAGTGCGTGAGGAGACCACTAGACACATGCATCCCAGATCCAGAGTTTCGGTCGGGAGGAGTGTTGAGTAACGGCGAATGGACCACACTATGATACTTTAATTTCAACGTTTTGGCTTGTCCTGTTGAGGTTGCTCTCACCCAATCAGCTCTACCACCCGCATCTTCAATAAACGCGTCAAACAAAGCAGGATTTGCGTAGTCGTCTCTTCGGAGTGGAGGCTGCTCGCTTGATGGGAGAGTAAGATAGCGACCGAAATCCTTCTTCTTGCAAATACACATTGTACAAGGACACATGACGCTTGCTGTGCCTTGCCCCATTACAGCCGTGTTGCACTTGATATCATCCGCAGTGATGCATCTTATTTGAAGACACTTGATTTGCACAAGACTTGTTGACTGGCAGTGGAGTGACTCTTGGAATCTCGCATGCAGGATGTCGCGACCAAAACAGTTTGTGAGAACGAAGCCAACGTATTCTGTCTCCTCATTTTCATCCTCTCCAACCAACTGTATGAATTGTTTGTTTCTGTTGTTGTCCGGTCGCGATGCCTCTTCCTCATTGAAGATTGAAACAATAGCGGGCAACTCACTTTCGAGAGACTCTAATCGAAGCGTGTTGCTGTCAGCAAGTCGATCCAAACGAAGAGTTGTGTTGCATTCGATAATGCGGCACTGAGCATCCAACACGTTGTCGTGCTCTGTTTCAACCACAATCATTTGCAAGAATCCGTCCAGCATCTTCTGAAGGAAATGCTTTGTTGGCTTGGTATGATTAAAAATCGTCTGACGAAGGTTGTTGTAACTCTCTTTGCCGTGCTCATAAAATGCCAAAGGGACGCAATACTGAGGAGCATTCCCACCTGCTCTATTAGCAACACGGACCAAGCAAAGAGTGATGTCACCACCTCTGTCGGACCCTTGGATCACAATGAGCTCATTCTTGTGCTTGCAGAATGCCGACGAATCTTCGAATCGTCCAGCAATGATAGCACTCTGCGCGAGCGATTCAACAACAACAGCAGGTTCCTTAACCCAAGCATGCAAACAGCGCTGATTCCGCTTCTCGCCACCAATCTCCAGGGCAACAAGCTCAAAGCCAAGCTTTAGATTGAAAGAGTCCATTGCGTATGCTGCAATCCTCTTCCGAAGCATTTTCGGGAAGAGCTGCTCTCCAAAGTTGGGTAGTGTGGTCTTGAAGAATCTTGAAAGACGTTCCAATCCGCGAGCTGTGACGGGTAGATATTGCATCAACGCTGCGCACTGTTGGATACTCAGATTGCAGGCGTCATCATTCGCATACACTTGGAAGGAATGATTGGTTCCGATGATCTTCAGAATAGCAAGCACTTCACCTTGAGACACATCCAAATTGGCAAGCAACGTCTCCACCAATTGGGCCTTGCGCTTAGTCCTTCGTCCGCGTTCATCTCCCTTGCTAGAATGTCGGATTTCTTTGATTCGAAGAACCTTCATAGCAGAACCTTGGCGGAACTGCCGAATTGTCAAGACTTCATTCTCATCTGTTGTCGACGTCCGGCTTATCGGGACTGCTTTGTTGCGAAAGAGGACGTAGAGAGCTCGGCAAATCTCTTCTTCTCCATCTCGACTGATACAGTTGTTTTTTATTTCAGCATGCAACCTCGACTTCATTTCGGTTTGGGTGGCAACATCTACTTGCGTGGCAAATCCATACTCCACAGATGAATCCTCATTTTCTTCAATGAGAGGCGTTGCTCCAAAGTCAAGACGAGTGCGAGCAAAGAACCTCGAAACTCTGGGAGTTTTGGGAGTTTTGGGTGATTCCAATCCCATGTTTTCCATTCCGGACAAAAGAGTTGGAGTTGTTCTCATGTCGCGGCGTTTGGCTTCACGGGCTGCGACTTCCTCTGGAGAAAGAAAGCTCTCGTCAGTTCTTCCGTCACCTTTTGCTTGTGGCGTCGAGATGCCACTTTTGGATCTCTTCTTCCTTTCTCCGGCATCCTTCTCTAGGAGAAGATCAAGGAAATTGTTGTCAATTGACTCAGTGCAAGCTTTGCGGATGCTCGGTTTTGAAAACCCCCAAGCATTGCTAAGCAATGCAATAGGCGTGGCATCAGGATTCTTCTCTTTGGTGGTGCTCGCATCAACATCTGGCCCAGTTCCAGACAAACCAATGAATATGAACATCAAGATTCTCTGTTCCTGAGGTCGAATTGACAAGCGAGAAGAAGTCTCGGAATCGACAAGCCCTGTGCGGAGCCATCCTTTTTTCATGGTACGATTGCCGTCAAGAAGAAATGTATAGAGGGGGGTGTTTCTTGCCTTGCGAGAGTTGATGCTGTCTCGTAGTGATGACACAAATCTCTCCTTGATGATCTTTGAATGGCCTTCATCATGGGGTGTGATCAATGCTGGTGGTGATGCAGCATCATCATTGGTGCTGACTTGCAAGAAACGTTGGGGGTTCATCTCGGTGGGAACTTGTCTCTGCCAGAGGCATTTCCCAACCCATCGCCAGAGCCACTGCCAAACTCCTGCACGATTGTAGAACACATGGCAATGCAATACCCATGATTTGAACGGACAAGAAAATTTGTAGGAAATTTGGAGTGAAGCATTCAATAATTCAACCAAAAATTCGGCTATTGCTTTGTTTCTTTCTCATCCTTTGTCAATGAGGCATAGCAGAGCAAGTGGAGATAGTCTATGATTATGCTTGGATCATATTGGCGTAATTCAAACAGTTGGCAGCGCACACTGCCGTCGATGTTGGTGCCGATCCATCGTCGGAGGCTCTTCATCTTATTGTTGCTTGTGTCGGTTTTGTGTGGCTTTGTGCAGGTAGTTGCCTTGGCTCTTGGATTCGGGGCATCGGATAACCCATTTTGGCTAGTCGAACTAATCAAATGATTCGATCGACTTGATTTGGGGTATATTTTAACACGCTTTTGAAGCTGTTTTCGCGATTCCATTTCGTTTTGGAAGAGAGGATCGATCGGCCATCGCACACACACACAACACAATCGCGATGAGAGATGTTCGGTATTACAGCTCTGCAACTACATTTACCGTCAACAGTGGAGCTATATTGGAGACGGATGGCATCAACTACTCTACTGCACTACGCTAAAAGCTAGTGTAAAGATCTTTCGAGTGTTTTGAGTTTGAGAGAATGAAAGTTATGAGAGAGATTAGAAAGCTATGAAAAACTAATCAACGAGAGAGATCATCATCAAGGGATCGTAGATCTGGCTTCCCGCGGGAGAGTCATAAAGTGTGATAGAGTAGGTTGTGTAGTAATCCTACGTCCTCCACGATCCTAAAACGGAACGCGTGGAAGGTCTGTCTAGCCTGGATCTAGTAGCGTGGAAGTATCCACGCTGGCTAAAATTCTAGAGCGATGTTTCATCATCAACTAGTATGACTAGCGCGGTCATTGAGAACCCTGTCTCAGATGACTATTCACGAGAGACTCAGTCATGAGTCGAACTCAAACCCTATCTAGGATCGAGTCGCGAATAAGGCTAAAGCCGTGTATTGCATTCGCCCCTGACAAGGGTCACAGAAGGCGCGACAGCAGTCGGACAAGGAGAACATATGATTTAAAGTGCGGGCACTCTCATGAGATTTGGATGTAGACATGTGCGTCGCACGATGGCAATCCTACAGGGGATCAGGCCTTGTATGGGTGTATATACCTTATGTTCCAAGTCTGGTAGACTGTGCCGCCGTTGGCGTAGCATGTTGAGCCGTACAGTGCCATTGTCATTGACTCGATCTATAGTGTAAGGACCTTTGTACTTGGCTGACCGTACTTGCGGTGCTGATACTGTTGAATCACACAGTATCGTTGACATTGTACTGATGAGGGACACGCGTTGCGTTTTCCCTATCGTTGTTTTTGTTGGATTAGTCGTTGGCGACGTCCTTAATGTACTTCCAGTGGCTTCGAACCGGACGTTTGAATCGCGTCACGATTGAACACGAGCTGTGCGGGCGTTGCGCGCAAGTGGTTGAATCGTGGCATCATTGCAAAGCGAACCGCCGTGAGGACTCCATCCCGGATCCATTCACGAGGTCGTCTTGGCACTTGATTTTTGAACAGCGATCAAGTTACGTATGGTTTGATGAGCAGCTCGACCATAGAGTTGGCTTGAGGTACGCTGTGTAATGAATTGCGACGAAGTCCATATTCATCCCGGAGTGTCTTTTCGACCTCTGCGCCGAACTCGCGTCCTCTATCCATGATAACCTCAGCAGGCCATGGATACGAGTAAGCCACGTTTTTCTAGACGATGGCTACTTCGTCTGCTGCCTTGGAGCAATCTCTGCAATCTCGAACCATCGGTTACGGGATCAATCATGTCAGCAATGAAGTGTGCAGGAATTCTTTTTCTTGGGATCCCCGACGTTGTAAGGGCCTATCAGGTCAATACAAGTCTTCCCAAGGGATCTCCTCGCAAAGTCTTTGGAGGCATCAATCCAGCTTACGCGTCTTTGGGTTTTTCATCTGGCATCTTTGCAACGCTGACATACGGCCTGCACAGTCCTGCGTAGACCCTTCCAGGTGTATTTTGGCTGATGGTTAGTTCGTGCGAGTCTCGCCAGGACGCATTCAGCACACCATGGTACCATTCAACTAGCCTTCTTCTGCATAGTTTTAGGTACGACAATTTCTCGTCCTTAACTACTAAGTCGGTAGACTTATCCCCTCTGGGGAAAGATTGCTTCTTGTAGTCGTTTGGCTTGTCCCTGAGGAGCTTCTTGATATCGTTGTCTCTTTCTGACGAGTTCGATCTCGGGAACGAAGAGGGAACACGCTAGGGAAGTCCTCTTCGTCTGCAGCCATGAGTCAGCGATCTCCGCTGGCACTCCATCTGTTTGAAGAACCGTCGTTGTTGGAAAATAAGTCTCGACAACGCATCGCGACGATGTTCTGTTCGCCCTTGATGTACCGGTGTTCAGGGCCGTATTCTTCAGAATAAGGCGCATCGCATTACGCGATCGGATTGAAGTTCTTACATGTAAAAATCTTGTGGTCCGTATGTACACAACGATCTTCTGTCCTAAAGAATGTACGAATCTTTTAGAGTTTCTACGATACTGAGAAATTCCTTCTCGGTAACTGTGTTAACGTGTCTGAGCAGGGTGTAGCTTCCTGCTCGTAGAACGCGATGGTTTTTCCTTCTGGGAAATTACCGCACCTATGTTGAGTATCACTCGCATCCGTGTGGATAACGAATGATCGTTGAGTCAGGGTAGAGCGAGCAAGTTTCTTTCTGATGATCTTCTTCATCTGGCTAAAGGCCTTGTCGTGTTCGGCCTCCATTTCCACTTCGTTTTTTTGAAGTCAAGAAGCGAGTTGGGCCAGTACATGTGATCGTCTAATCCACATGTCTCGATAGTAGTTCACTAGTCCAATGAATCTACGGAGTTCCTTCTGTTTGGTAGGAGGAGCGATATTCTTGATCGCGTCTATTTTCTTTGTTATAGTTGGATCCCTTCTCGAGTGATCCAGTAACCTAGTACTCAAGTTCTCCTCTTTCGAAGAAGGACTTGGTAGCATTGATCTTGAGTCCGGCTTCTCGAAGCTCTTCGGAGAACTTCATCCAACTTTTCAAGTGATCTGCTAGATCGCCGTTAGTAGGATGAGTAGATCATCATGTATGCACGGACGTATTCTAGTCGTGCATTAGTGTTCCCATCTTCTCTTGGAAGATGTCGGACTATTACATAGGCCCATTGGCAACCTCTGGTACTCGTACTTTCCCCACGGGAGTACGATGTACAGAGTTTGCTTTCGAGTGAGGTGACAGCTCGATGTGATAGTATCCCATGTTCACGGTCTAGACTAGTAGGTACTTTGAATCCGTCTAGTTTCAGAGCATGTCCTGTATTTTTGGGATAGGATAAGGCTTCCGCTATCCTTTTGTTCAGTTCCCGAAATCAGAGATGAATCGTACAGATCCGTCTTTCTTGGGAATGATGAAAGTTGGTGCGCCACTCGGAACGGTTTACTTCTTGAGTACTCTGCTTCGCAGAGACGTTCAACCTCCATCTAAGAGTGTTGGTATGGACCCGTGGAATAGGGTAAGCCTTGCATATAGGGTTTAGCATCAGGAGAAGTTCTACTTCGTAGTCGTCCATCTGTCCACTTTCCCAAAGTACCATCAAATAGGTCAGAGTACTTCGTCAGTAAGGAATGAAGCTGTTCCTTTCCTTCCGTTTTAACTGATCTTGACTTTGGCAAACCTGCCTTAAGTCAGTTGTTCGTATTTCGCATCAAAATCTTCTTGAGACGATCTGCACTGTCATCAACACAGTAGGATCAGGAATGAAAAGTTTTCTTCTTCATTGGTGTCGCTATCTTTCATAGGAATAGATGCGCCGTCCCATTCCACTGACATGGTAGTGAAATCGAACTTGAAACCTAAGTCAGAGAGAATATCTCGACCTATGATCATGTACATACGCCCCAAGCTCTTGGTGACGTGTAATCCCACTCGATAATTCTTATCTTCGTGGAATTCAGGAATCATGAAATGCACCTTTCACTTCGTGCTGGTGTTTATTCTCCTGCAGGGGTAGTCCACATCGTTTGGACGCCCCCAAGATCCTCATGCGTAATTTCTTAGCATGAGTTGAGCAATCAAGGTTCCGGATGCTCCTGTATCAGTAAGCAACGGATGTAACGTGGTTTGGTTTCCCTTTTCTCGCTTGTTAAAATCTAACATAAACGATGGGTTGATGCTTGTCTTGCGACGTTTAGCGTGAGGTGGCCACGGACGAGGTTAACGATGCTAAAATAGATCATCAGAGTCTAGTTACAGCTTCTTAGGCAATCATCTAATTTGCGGTAGAGTTCATCAGTTGCAAACAATTCTTTTACTAGTTAGTGAGATATCTTCATCACTTTGGTATGAGAAATCGGAACAGGGTTCCGTTGAGTCATCATCCTGGCCTAATCCTCAGATAGAGATTTCTCCATCCAAGTGATTGAAATTGATAGAGGAGTTGTCCTCATTGTCAGAGTCTTCTGATTTGCGCTTGGCAACATGGTTGCGAAGTTTGCAAGTGGTGGCACGAGTATCGTCGATCTCGTGTTCTTCGTCATTGTCGACGAGAGGAAGAATGGGTTTTGTCACGCAACTGTTTCTCAAAGTTGCGGAACGCATGCTTTCCTTGAGCCATCTTCATGGTGAAGGAATAGGTTGAGGGTAGCTGAAAGCTATTGTGTTTGTTAACAAAATGCACTACGCTAAAAGCTAGTGTAAAGATCTTTCGAGTGTTTTGAGTTTGAGAGAATGAAAGTTATGAGAGAGATTAGAAAGCTATGAAAACTAATCAACGAGAGAGATCATCATCAAGGGATCGTAGATCTGGCTTCCCGCGGGAGACTATAAAGTGTGATAGAGTAGGTTGTGGTAGTAATCCTACGTCTCTCCACGATCCTAAAACGGAACGCGTGGAAGGTCTGTCTAGCCTGGATCTAGTAGCGTGGAAGTATTCCACGCTGGCTAAATATCTAGAGCGATGTTTCATCATCAACCTAGTATGACTAGCGCGGTCATTGAGAACCCTGTCTCAGATGACTATTCACGAGAGACTCAGTCATGAGTCGAACTCAAACCCTATCTAGGATCGAGTCGCGAATAAGGCTAAGAGCCGTGTATTGCACTACTACTGGCTATCGAATGCCCTAAGCTCAAATACAAACAGTGCGATAATACTAGAGACCAATTAGCTGTGCGTATAGATAGCTATGAAAAAAGAGTTGCTCCAGATGCTTGTTGAGTAATGAAATCAATAGCGTTGTTGCCGTTCCAATTCAGCTTCGAATTTACTGCTCGCAATGTGGGCTTCGACGGTGTGTTTGGCTGCTTCTACAGCAAGCTGAAGAAGCTTTCCCTTATCGGAAGACTTGGACTTGGGAACGATCAAATCAATTTGTTTGACGCTATCAGGAGTTTGTGCTTCTTTGTCTCGATCGAAGGAGAGCTTGATCCAGCGTCCGCTTGTTTCTTTACCTTTCACCTTGTTGGCATCAGTCGACCACGAGAAGCGAGTTGTCAAACGGAGTGGGAATCTCTCAACCGTATCACCCATTTCTTCAACAACCACATCTCCATTTGCCTTCTTCACATCCTTGACTCTCCACACAGACAAAAAGAACCGGTAGCTAGCGCTGTCAGAATATCGGTCAAAAGTGGCGGACCCTCGATAGGTACGAAGCTTGCCGTCGTATGTTTCCAAGCAGATTGCCACGGTTCTCTTTTCTTCACTCATGTTGTCAATATCATCAATCGGATCAAGCCGAACAAGCGTCCGCCATTGATCAGCTGCAGCAGCGGCAGCAATATTCATCGTCAGTTTGTGCTTTCGAGGAAGAATAAAGGAAAGGTGGTGGCTGGCGAACTTCGCACCGAGGCAATTCGAGGCAGCCTTCCTCGAGACATTTCCTCAGAGCCGACCGTCACTCCTCGACCTCTCTTAAGAGCTGGGCCTGGCTCTTCGGAAGATTCTCTCGGAATGCTATGAATAGTCAACTCATGCGAGATGTTCCGGCTGCTGCAGATCGCTCTGAATCAGAACAAGCAAGCAATTGAGCCGAGCTCATTTTCCAGACAAACCAATATTCGAAGTGCACTTACTCGAGATGGCGGGCCGACTTAACAATGAAGAAGTGAAAATTGCCTTCTTCTCAAAAGACAACTCTGATGCTCGTCCAGTATCTAACGAGACACTCTCCATCATTGTCAATGGCATTCGTTCCGGTATCAAGCGTTGTATCGATCGAACAAAGGACGTCGATATGTATTGCTGTCTCCAGGGCAACTGCTTCATTCCCAATTCACGTGTGATCACTCTGCAAAGTACTCTGGGAGCCACCATGGCTGCATCTTCCGATGGGAATCTTCGATTCAAGACGCATCAAGGCGGTTACGAGCTTCATGTCATTTTCAGTGGTGGAGCAAACTCCTTCAAGATGGCCTTCGACGAACCTCCTCCTCAAGCGGAAGCGGAACATCCTCCTCGAGAGGAACAACCTCCTCCTCCTGTGGCTGCTGCGGCCAAACCCGACAAGCGCCACACTGATTCCAAGCGTCGTAAGAACCTGCGCCCTGTACCAGAGGATTCGGATCAGGATGACGAACAACCAACAACAACCCATCATCGACGTCGCAATGTGAAAACACGCTGCAATTATTCGTCTGATTCATCCTCTGAAGCAGAGGAAATTCTGCACTTCTCTCAGCTCACTGGCCGCGGCCGTAAGACCCATTAGGGTGGCCTCTGTTTCTCAACTGTGCCGTCGCTGGGCCTTGCATCGTAGCGGCATGGCATCATGGTGCTTTATCCGTCGTGGTGGTTGCTTTTCTTTGGAGTGAGATTTCAAATTATCCCTAGCCTTATGAATATAAAAAAGCTTTGCTATGAATATCTTTATGATCGGAGTCGGCAGGTGGAGGTGCGCCGGCGACTAATGGCACCCATGAACCGATGTGTATCTTGCCGCCAAGGTATTCATGACCCAATGAGTCGAGTTGAGTCGAGTCACGCACCACCACCGCCATTCATTTTTCGAGATGGAAGAACTGCCGAGCAAAGTTGCTTTTCTCTTTTTCTATCATATTTCTCTTGTTTGGTAGAAGATAGCAAAAAAAGCAAGATGACGGCAACAACAAGTGAGAGTGACGGCCCAACAACGATTGGCTTGAACTTGATAGTGGATGCTACATGTAGTAGTACTGGTACTAGTAGTGGTGGTGGTAGTACGAAGAAGAAGAGGAAGCGTGTGAACAAGTACGAACGAAGACGTCGCAAAGCCGCCAACGCCAAGAGACCAAAATTAGAAGATGAAGATGATGATCAACAAGAAGAAGATGAGCAACAAGAAGAGTTAGTAGCACCAGCACCAGCACCAGCACCAGCACCATCAGAACAAGATGTAGTACAACAACAACATCAACATGAATTATCCGAAAAGGAAAAAGAACACGCGGCTTATATGGCGGAGTATCATGCCCGACCGTTGGAATTGGATCGTCGCAGTGGCGCCCAAAGAGTCAAGAAATTGGACAAGAAGAGCAAAAAGAAGTTCCAAAGTGAATCCAACAAGTCGTCTACGGGCAGTCACGTATTTTCCCAAACCACCAGTTGGACTAGTCTAGTAGAAGCAGACGGGTGTTTATTGTCATTCAATAATTATTCCAAAAAATTGGTCACTCTGCTCACAAAGCAATATTCCAAACCTACCAAGATTCAAGTGCAAGTTCTTCAACAATCTCAACAGCATGACAATAAGAACAAGAATCTCTGGATCCAATCGGAAACTGGTTCTGGAAAGACACTGGCGTATTTGTTGCCCATTCTTCAGTCTCTCCTCCTGCAACTACAAACTAGTAGTAGTCAAAACAAAAAAAACAATAATCGACAATCCCTTGGCACTCAATGCATCATTGTCTGTCCGACGCAAGAATTGGTTCAACAAACGTTTCGAGTCTGCGATGCCTTGACGACTCAATTGTGTGCCGGTCAAATCGTTGTCGGATCATTGCAAGCACAAACATCCCGCTCTAAAGAAAAGGCACGCATTCGCAAAGGATTGGCCATTCTCGTGGCAACTCCAGGTCGATTATTGGATCATCTCCAAACGACATGTGCACTGCAATCGGCCATTTCCAACAATAACCTCAAGTGGCTGGTACTGGATGAAGTCGATCGACTCTTTGACATGGGATTGGCACCCCAATTAACCAAAGTCATTGATCAACTCAAAATCCATTCGTCGCGTGCCAACTGGAAGAGCATTCTCGTATCGGCCACCGTACCACAAGAAGTACAAGAGGTCGTACAAAAGGCACTCTCCTCCACTACAACAACAACCGCAGAATGGGCATGGATTCAATCGTCCAACAGCAGCAGTGACAACAACAATAGCATGAGTCAACAACAACAACAGCAACAACAACAACAGCAACAACGCAGTTTACCCCAACAATTGATTCAATATCACATTCTTGTCAGTGCCAAACTACGACTTGCCACGTTGGTCGCATTTTTGACCGATCGAGTCATGGCAGGAGAACGAACAATTGTCTTTTTCAGTACGTGTGCCAGTGTCGACTATTACCATCAATTATTCACCACTGTCGATTCCATTCTACCAAACAACAACACGTCGTCAGGAGGTCTGTTTGGTAACGTCGCGCGTATCGACAAGTTGCATGGCAATGTCCCACAAAAACAACGTCATGCCGTCTTGTCAACGTTTCAACAACAACAACAACACTCGACGCATAACAATGTAGCCCGCATTTTATTGGCGACCGATGTGGCCGCACGAGGACTCAATTTGCATGCCGATTGGACCGTTCAATACGATCCACCCTGTGAAATTGCCGATTACATTCATCGGGCAGGACGAGTGGCACGAGCGGGGAAAATGGGACAGTCTCTCCTATTTTTATTGCCGTCGGAAAAGTCCTTGTTGCCCATTTTGCAACTCAAGCAGCAACAGAATGCGACGACAAAGAAAGATCTCATGCCGGCACTCTCACTCACGTCCACCTTGCAACAAGCGGCCAAACTATGTCCTCATCTCGCCAACAAGGGAATGCAACGCAATGGAATGAGAGCCAAGGCAATGGCCACTACCACAACAACAACAACAACGACTACGACAGCACAAGACGAAGAATCTACTTCCAACAGCAATAATGACAATGGTCGTCATGGATCTAGACTCGGAGAAGCGTTTTGCTCCGAGCTGCAGTATCGACTTGAAGAATGTGTCTTGGAACAATCGCGACTGGCACAAGCGGCCATTAAGGATGCCAACAACAAGAACAAGAACAAGAAAAAGACTTTTCAAAAGATTGCTGTGGCCGACATGACACTGCTCGATTGTGCCCGCGCCGCCTTTTTGTCTCATATGCGAGCGTATCCCACCAAAGAAAAGTTGGTACGACACATTTTCTCGGCGCGGGCACTGCATTTGGGACACATTGCCAAATCGTTTGCATTGCGAGAACCACCCAAAACGTTGGTTGCAAACAGTCGTCGCGTCGAATCGAAATCGAGGAAACAACAACAACAACCGGATGACGAGGCACGCACCAATGGCACGGCTCGAAAACGAGCCCTGCTCATGGCCAATGCCGCCAAACTGCAAATGGGAGGAATGGATGACTTTTAAAAATAAATGAATGAATGAATTCGTAACTCATTCCTAGTAGAATCCTCGACAACTAACTAACTGCTTGGCTCGTGAATCGAATCGATCGATCGATGGATGGTGACGAAATCGAGCTGTCGTCCCAGCTTGGGTTTCAATCAACAGCCAGCAACGGTTCCTCTTGTGTGAGTGAACAATGACAACATACATCAGCTGCAGTCGCCGACATTTCATGTACATGTCGAGTCGAGTCGAGTCGTGACAACGACACGCGAATCGATTGAATCTTTTGAACGGAGCAAGTCTCATGGGCATCCTCCATCTTGCTTGTCAACTTCCAGCTCGTGGTCGCTCTTGTCGGATTGGTACAGGTATTCATCGTCGTGGTCAATTTTCAGCTGACCAAAAAGAATCGAATCGAATCAGAAGTCTATTACGAACAGATTCGATTCTATTCGGACACATGAAGTGCCAGTACTCGTCCCATTCGGCACGTCAAGATGGAGTAACCTCATTTTGTTTGTGGAACAGGCAGGGTGGAACACTTAACTTGCCAGCTTGCTTGCTTGTCCAGCTACGGTATGTATTTGCACTAGCTAGAATCGAATCTCGCATTACATGTACGATGTACATTCACTCTCAGTTCAGTTCACCACTACTAGCTAGCTAGTTTTGCATCCTTTAAAAACTGTAAACTGTCCTACAACCGTACCGCAATTCTCTGCCCTGTGCACCCCTCCATGCAGCTTTGTCTCGTCCGCACGAGGGTTGTCTTCAAAAAAAAAATGGAATTCCCCTGTTGCTCTCGCAGCTAGACAGGGTTTAAACGGCGCAACAGCCAGCACGTGACCACCAAGCGAACCACCAAGCCCATTGGAAAAGCACAACCTCTCTGCATGGACCACTCATAGTAAAGCTCCCTTCTCTTTCCTGGTTTTCCTCCCTGCACCCCCCTTCCCTGCCCCCCTTTTTTGCCCTGCTGGCGTCCTCATTGCTCTCCCCGTACGCCCACCACAACAGCCGCCCACCACAACAGGCACGGCTTTGCCTCTAGCTTCGCCCCCCTCGCTCCTTAACGTATCTATTTCGTATTTGTTTTCATAGTAAAGCACTCACTTTGACCTCCATGCAGATCTAGCTAGATAGTAGCCAATCCACACCATTCAATCGTCGTCCTTTGCCAAGAATAAGCAAGGAAACGGTGTGATAGAACCATGGCAGACTGCCAGGAACCAGATCCCAAGAAGCAGAAGCTGGCTCCTCCTACAACTTTTCTTGTGCTCTTGACCCAACATGAAATATGGATCAACAACATCTTTTCTTTTCTTGGTGTGGGACACTATATCTTTGTGGCCAGTGTCAACAAAGCAATGCAAGAACTGTACAAGAAATACTGTGATTGTGTCAATTCTAAGTATCATCGCAGGAGGACACTACGAGTCTACTATCCGTACTACAGCTCCCACTATGTCAATGCCTTTTGCAATGCTTCTTGTTTTGAGTTCTGGTACAGAGATCAAGCCTGCACAATGAGCACTGAAGACAAAAGGATTTGTGTGATAGCTGCACAATTTGGGGGTCCTCCAGCCTTCAATGGGCCAGAGAGAAAGGATTTGAATGGGATGAGGACACCTTTGATGTTGCAGTAGAGAAAGGAGATGACGAAATGATGGATTATCTAGTTGATCATGAATGTCCCTGGAGTGAAATCACCTGTGAAGAAGCTGCAAAGAAGGGGGATCTGGATACCCTGAAGTGGCTTCATGAGAATGGCTGCCCCTGGGACAAAAGGACAATTTTGGTTGCTGCCCGTTATCAGCATATGAATGTGTTGAAATATGCTCATAAGAATGGCTGTGAATGGCATGAAGAGACAGTGAGACTTGCAGCTGAGAATGGGCATATGGAATTGCTGAGATATGCTCATGAAAAAGGGTGCCCCTTGGGGATGACGGGCTGCTCAGTTGCTGCGGCTTGTGGGCATTTGGATGTCATCATATGGCTTCTTCTTCATGGCTGTCCATGGGAGTGTCTATTTGAAGGCAAGGCCTGCACTGCTGCTGCAAGAAATGGGCACTTGGAAGTGCTCAAATGGTTGGAAGAGAATGGGTGTCCACCAATGACCTGGGATAACAACACTTGCAGAGATGCTGCTTCTGGTGGTCATTTGGATGTACTGAAGTATGCTACTGAGTGTGGGATTCTGTGGCATACTGAAGGAGACATTTGTCTGGAGGCTGCCACTAATGGGCATCTGGGGACTTTTAAGTTTGCTAGCGAACAAAAAGGCTTCACATGGAGCAAAAAAAATTGCTCAGAGGCTGCAGCCAAGGGCCATTTGGAAGTTGTAAAATTGGCCCATGAGAATGGCTGTCCATGGGATCATTTCATTTGTTCCAGTGCAGCCTTATATGGACATCTCAATGTGCTGAAGTATGCCCATGAAAAGGGTTGCCAATGGGACAGTTCCACTTGCCAATTTGCAGCTGGATTTGGATATTTGGACATTCTGAAGTATGCTCACGAGAATGGCTGTCCATGGGACAAATGGACTTGCCATGATGCTGCTAGATCTGGGCACTTGGAAGCTCTCAAATATGCTCATGAGAATGGTTGCCCATTGCCCCTCAAGGCAGACACTTGCAGTTCGGCAGCTATGCAGGGCTGTTTAAACATTGTCCAGTATTGATGTGAGCATGGATGTCCATGGGATGAGCATACATGCTCCAATGCTGCAAAATATGGCCACATGGCTCTTTTGAAATATGCACATGAGAATGGCTGTCCCTGGGATGAATGCACATGCAGCTATGCTGCTGAGGGTGGCTATTTAAACATTGTCAAGTATGCCCATGAGAATGGATGTCCCTGGAATGAAGACACATGCTGCATGGCTGCTGTGGGTAGCAATTTGAAAATTCTCAAGTATGCGCGTGCAAATGGCTGTCCATGGGATAGAAGAACACTCAGACTTGGTTGTCATGATGATGAATTGTTGAAATGGGCCAAGGAAAATGGCTGCCCTTCCTAGTGGGGGTAGCCATTGGCACAACCGGCATGCTTGTTGGAGGTTGGGATTCGAAACCAGAAGGGGGAAAGCAACCGAATGAAAGAACCGAATGAAAGCACCGATCAAAGCAGTGCCTATTTGTACGACCCATCAATGAAAGCATCGTTTGTGCATCTCTCCCTGCACCCCCTCCTCACCATAGCTCCTCTAAGCAATAGTAACCACCCACACACATCAATGAAAGCACCAATCCAAGCAGTGCCTACTCGTACGACTCATCAAGCCTTCCTGGATGCGAGAACCAATGCTGTCTATTCTTTCGGTCCCGCGGCCAAAGCTGACAACCTGTCCGTCCACGAATTCCTCGCCGCAGCTCATGGCTACCGGTATGGCATTGTGACGAATGGCACGGAGCGTCAAGAGTTGGAGCTTGCGATTCAAAAGAAGAAAAGGTGGCATTCTCCACCCGTTTTGCTCGTGCCAAGCCTGACACAACTTCGAAGGCAGCCAAAGAGGACGAAGATCTACCTACGAAGGATCATATGATTTTAGCAAAACCATTTGGCCCCAGAAATGGTCCTCAATTTCTTGCTCCTGATCCGTATCCCACAGAACCCAGTCCTGAATTTCAACTGTCCTTTGCTTAATTAAGCCTGGCTCTAAACCCCCCTCATCTCCAAATATGTATTCTTCTCAGCATGACTTGTGGCTCCTCTGGATTCGATTCAATTCAATTCAATTCCACAATACCAGAGGAAGGAGGGAACGAAGGAGGAGAAGTTTTGAGCATATGCCATAGAGCAAGTCAGGTCGATTCGGTTCCATCTTCGTCAAGCATGCTGTGAAGACAAAACCCAAGGGTCGGTGTGTGCATTGAAGAAAACAACACTTGGAATAAACTGTTGTCTCTTTGCCACTGACGGTCCGTGCCAAAGCAAGTGCCAAGCATTCCTTCGTCAACAGTAATCTACGTGTACATTGCACGTCCACCAAAGTATACCGATACCATACCGGTGGTACGTACGGTAGTCACACACCAAATACAAGAACTCATCATCACGCCAAAGAGCGTTTTCAACCAAGCATTCGGGCCTTTTTCTCCGGCTCCCGTAGTAGTCTAACTTGCACTTCCCTAATCTGAACTCTGAGACTCCATGTGCCGTGAGTACTGTAGTTCCGAAAGCTTTTCTCCAAAGTTGGAGCACGGATGGTTTGTGGAGCTTCTGCATGGAAGAGGCGTGGTCTTGCTTGAGCCATTCAGTCTCGCCCGGCCAGTCTCGCTTTAAGTGACAGCGAGACTCAACCAGCGGAGACGTGTTCCTGTATAGAGTCCGACACCCGCAAGCAAGGGATCACGAAGTGATTGAAGTTCAATGGCCATGTTGCACGGTACAGTTTGCATGGGGAGAGATTGCCGAGGACGACTGTGAATTTCGTGGTGACGGTGTTCCTGATTGCTGGAACTGTATGATACAGCCGGTGAATTCATGGCTGGAGAAGCTACGTGGGGAACATTCAAAGATTTGACTCGATTCTTGAAGGCTGAGCGAGCGTTTTGATTCTGAGACTCTTCGAGCTTCCATTGAAAAGATGTTGGTTCATGATACCGGTATGTATGTATGTGCTTTTGAATGGAGCTGAGACCATGAAAGTGACTTGAGTGGCCAAGACTTTCGATCAGTGGATTGAGGACTGTTTGTCTCGTCAGTGGAGTGAACATGACGTTCAATCAGTGCCGGACATAATGTTGGCGTGTTGACAGCGTTGCAAGCGTTGACTGATACTAGTAGCATAGAATTGACTCATTGTTGGCTTGTTTGTTATTGTTGGCTCGCGTATAGTATGGCGTAGTCAACTCTTGGTTTACAGCGTTGGTTGGAGGCATGGAACTGAATGGGAGAACGAAATCATGGTGAAGGCCTTACACTGTAGTGTTACGACCTGCTGCCTGAGGGTGCCCCACCTTTTAAAGATGATCAGACCATTGCATTCTGTTCCATACCAAAAACCTTCATTGCTCACCAATTGAGTGGAGATGACAACCAAGTGACGACTTTACGTACTATTAGCTAGCTAGTAGATCCTACAGTCGTATCTCATCATGGAGTGTACTAGTACTAGACTACCAGTACATGTACTACTTTTGGCAGTTCCGTGGCGTTTGGTTCGATGTGGCAATTTGGTCTGTCGCCCCGCTTGAACCCTCGATTCATTCGATTGAGATTCATCGGTTCCGCACGTGAAAGCAGGTGTCGCAGAAAAGCCCATAGAGCTGTGAGGAGATACTAAAATCAACCAGCATACCAATGAATGAAAACCACGCGACACAATGACAAGAAAATAGGCACATGCAAGTACATGCATCTCATGGCGATTGACAAGATAGGTCTGGGCGGTCCAAGCTGAAGATACAAGAAATGCCACCATGATCACTCCAACGACCCAAAAGGCAACGGAACACAGCGGATACCGTACCAATCCAAGAGCATGAAAAGCAGGCATTCTCCACCCCCAATGAGAAGCCCGAATCACGCAAAGCTGTTCGTGCCGAGCCTGGCACAGAAGACGAAGAGGACGAAGACGTCCAGCTTCAAAAGGTACCGTATACCTTCTCGGCGTGACTTTCGCACTCTTGTTCGTTTTCTTCGTCTTGTGGCTCCCCTTGATTTGATTGAATCAGGGAGTGAAGGAGGAGGACGAGCTTGGATCGTTAGCCAATAGAGCAAGTCAGGTCGATTTGGCTCCATCTTCGTCAAGCATGCTGGGAAGAGAGAACTCAAGGGTCAACGCAACACTTGGAAACTGCTGCCTCCTTGCCAGTCACAGTCCGTGCAGAGCAATTGCAAGCATTCGTTCGGCAGCAGTCTACGTGTGAATTGCACGTCCAGTAAACAGAGAATAGGTACCATAGTACGTAGTCAGAACTCATCATCTTTGCAAGTACACCGGTGTACGCAATGGTGGCCATCGTGTGGCCAACCACTCGACTCCTGACGGCTTGTGGGGGGCTGTTTCTCTGGAAGCAGCAACAACGAAGAGCAACCACGATGTGTGCCAACCAGGCTTACGGTCGACTGCCTTCAACCAGTTGACCATCTTCACGCTGCAGAGACTTTTCAACCAAGCATTCGGGTGTTTTTGTCGACACCTGGAGCCGTCTTCCGTAGACAACTTCTCTATTAGTACTCTGAACTCAGAACCCGTCAGTGACAGTCATGAGTAGTAGTTCAGCTTTTCTTCAGAGTGCTACCATAAATCTGAAAGTTCACGCAACCCTTTTGACACGATACTGTATGGTTGGACAGGGATGGTTTGTGGAGCTAGCGAAGAGGTGTGGTCATGCATCGAGCCATTCAGTCTTGCTTCTATCGAGAAGGTCTCATGGCCCGGAAGGGATCACGAAGTGATTCGATTCGGTTCGATTCCCAGCTGCTACTCTAGCTAGAGAGCTAGCTAGATAGAGACGATGTCAAATTTTGGGTATCCGTGACGGGTACCTGTCAGCCACTGCTATAGACCACATGAATGGTCGATGAAGTAACGTTTCCACAAGACACTCCCATGATCGGTACCCTGCCGCACCATTTCTACATCATTTCTACAGCACACACCGTTTTTGCCTTTTTCCATCGAAGACAGCAAGAAAGAAGATATGGTAACTGTTACAGGTCATAGCTTGGACCCAACCTATTCAAAACAACATAGCTTCCCCTCGTAGAAACATGTCGACACAAACCCCGCTCCGAGCCCGTAGGGAAGGATGTCTATCACCTGAAAACAAAATGGTCTTGATCTTTGAGAAACAAACAGCGAGTGAGGATTGCGAAATCAAGAAGACACAAGCCTTGAGGCAAGTTGACAGTTTGGCATGGTTTTGGAAGTCATCATGCCGCAACATGATTGTCTTGTTGTGCAGGTGTGCCTTCATCTCAATTGCAGCCTGGAAGTTGCTGCCAGAACCAGCAGACATCAGCCATGACAGAGCTGTGAATACTCGCTTCTTGGGAGAGCTAGGAAATGAGTTTGACCGGAGTATTGACTCTCACATTGACAATCTTGAGTGCATAGGATGGCGTGCCACAAAGGAATGTAGCCCTCTCGGACCACTCTTTGAGGGCAAGAACAGAGCCTCAGCCTTTCTCAGGGGCTTCATTCACAATGATCTGCCATGTGATCAACAGATACCAGTTTATTGGGAGGGGTCAGGATACTGTGAGATGAAAACAAGAGCAGGGCAAGTGGTTAAAGTCTTCCAAAAAGGATGCAGAGAGGGATCCCATCGACCTGAACAGCTGAAAGCATATTTCTCATGCCACATGGCAGCTTCCTTTTTGAAGTACAAGAACCGAATGATGAGCTATGAACCTGATGAACCCATCACAGTTTCTGATCATGCAGTTCCTTCCAGGGGTATTGTCATGCAGGTGTATGGGAGAATCTTACCAAGTGTTTATTCCCTTGTCAAAGTCTTGAGAGAAGTTCATGGTTGCAAGCTTCCCATAGAGTTCTGGTCACTAAGTGGGGAAGTCACTGAGTCTGATCCTGTGGTCCAGCAGCTATTGGCAGAAACTAACACCGCTCTTCGAATCATCAGTGATGCATCCATCACATCATACATGTCCAAACCATACAGCATTGTATACAGTCACTTTGATCAGGTTCTGTGGTTGGACAGTGACAACTTTCCCTTCCATGACCCCTCATTTCTGTTTGAGACTGTGGAGTTTCAGCAAAATGGTGCCATATTCTGGAAGGACTTTTGGAGGCCTCAGATGAATGACTTTTTTCTCACCAAGTCTTCCTTGGCATGGGAGCTGTTTGATATCCCACCTGATTCACCAATTCGTGAAGAAATGGAGATGGAGGCTGGTCAGCTTGTAATTGACCGCAGAAGATCCAGGAAGGCCCTTAATGCTCTCTTGTTTTTGACCATTACATTCAAAGAGATCATAGGGCCAATGGACCTCCTTCTGGGGGACAAGGATCTGTTCAGGTTTGCTTTTCATACCACCAACACCCCATTCCATTACATGGAGAAGCCACCTGGTTTTGCTGGCATTTCTACTTGGTCTTTCTTCAGTAGCCATACTGTGTGTGGTCAAACCATGATGCAACCTGACCCAGTGGGAAATCCACTCTTCTTTCACAGGAACTTAGCAAAGCTTAAAGACCGCAAAAGTCTTGAGAGGGTTTGGGAGAAGGGCATGAGGTTTATTGGCAACTCTGATGCCCAGTACCATGTAGATGGGTGGCCAAGCTTTTCAAGATCAGCGTGTTATGCACCAACAGATCCTGCTTACTTTGAGGAATTGGATTTTGGAATAGGATCCAATGTGTCCCAGTTTGAGAGCAAAATCTTGTTTTATGCTGGTGAAGCTGTGTCAATGCTTGAGGAAGAAAACCCAAAATGAATGGCTCGCTTCTGCTGAGGTGTGCTTCTGATAACGTTGGAGTTGTGATTGGCGCAAGGAAAACTGTATGCTTGCTCCAGTGAGCAGATCTCGCCCTATCAATGTTGGAGAAAAAAGTGGTTGTTGTCTGTATGCTTTTGAGGATGTATTATTAGCACAGCGGTAGAGGATAAGCTAGCCCCCGCTCTATCTGACCAGTGCACTGCTCGGAATGATGATTTGTTTTGTGACGAGTGGACTCTGTCCAGTACCGGTAGGCGAACTCTTGGAACTAGCCAGTAGCACTGCAGCTGGCTAACTAGCTACCTGTACCGTAGTAGCTAGGCACGGAGCGACGATCAAATCACCAAACTCTGAAAGTTGGAGGCAATCCTCAGGCTCTACCATCCATTTTGGGTCCTCTATCTTGGGTCCACTTTGTCGTTCTTGTTGTTTGGGTGGAGTGTCTTCTCGAACGCTCTCATTCCCGAATGTGGTTCACAAAAAACGTGGGTCTACCATTTCACCCCCATCCAAAATTAATGGGATGCAGAAAACTACAGTCTGCCCTCTCTCATATATATAAGGGGGGAATGTGGATCTCAGTAAATATAACAGTGACACTAAATATAGTACGTTCTGGAGACTAGCCACTAGTGAAAAACGAATGGATAGAGCCGTCACGTTTGCGTTTGCCAGCCCTAGCAGCCCTAGCCACATGCAATGCCCTGGCAAACCTGTCAAGATGCACAGTGGCCGCCTGTTTGATACCCAAAGCAGAGGCACTCTTGGAGAGCTTGTTGAGTGCTTCTTCAGCTTCGGCAAATGAGGCAAAGACATCGGCTGGTTCCGGATCAATCTCCACTGGTTCCGGTTCCTCGTCATCAAGCACAGCCAGTTCGGCTTCTGTTGTTTCAAGTTCGAGCTCTTCCATCTCTTCGTCGATTGTTGCGCTAATGACTTCGGGCTCGTCTTCAATTTCAATCCAGTTCTCCGCCATTTGTAGCACATCGTCTCCAGAGTACATGTCGTAATCAGCAGCGAACGATCCTTGCAGTGCAATGGCGTGCCTGGCCACATCGACCTTGGTTTCTTGAGCTTTGACTTGGAGAGCACTCATGAGGTTACACAAGTCATCGGAATCCTCCTTACTCATCACCTTGTCTTTCATTGGGATTGAATTGGATCCAAGGTCAGCATCGATTGCTGTTTCCATGGCGATGGGAAGGATGTTGGCCTTTCTCCAGCAGCGTCTGATACCATCTTCTTTGGCATAGCGACCATCTTTATTCCAAATGCCATTCAAGATTTCCATGGCATCAAGCAGGTGCGCCTTCCCTCCAACGGACAAGCCACGGCATCCTTTCCTTGTTTCGAGCCGCCGCTTCGCACAAGCCTCGTACCCCCCTTCAACATCAAAGAGTTCAAGCAAAGTTGTGAGCATGATAAATTTGTAGCCTACTTTAAGGGCTGCAATCATTCCCATGTCGGCAGGTTGATGTGTATTGGTTAAGTTGGGTGGAAGGAACAAAACATGGAGCCAGGAAGGCAGGACATCCCAGTTCTCCCACTTGTGAGCACTGCAGTTGTCCAACAGGAGGATACAATGGGCACGACCCCAACGTTTCACATGGTGAGGAATGAACACATTCTCAAGCCACCACATTGTCACTTCCTTTGTAAACCACGCATTGCTTTGGTTGGTATAGGCCATAGGAGGTTTTCCATTCTCCCGAAGCATGAAACACTTCGGTTTGGCAGCCTTACCAACCAGGCTAAGGGGGACCTTCTTTCCATCGGCAGATGTGGCAACCATGAGTGTAACTCTCGTCTTGTCTTTCATCTGCTTTGCCCCAGCAAAGTCTTTGGCTTTGTCCTTTTTAACGTAGATGCGGTTGGGGAGTTTCTGGTAGTACAAACCAGTTTGGTTTGCATTATAGATGCGACTGGCAGGGACATCGTATTTCTCAATAAGGGGGTAGAACTCCTTCTCTCTCCACTCCTTCATGATTGCCTCCTTCGTTGCATCATCCATGTCGCCGGCTTCTCCATGCAGCTTGACTCCAACTCTATCGTTGCGTTTGAGGAATTTCGAAATCTATCCATTGGAAGCATTGAAATCCTTTATGCCGAGCTGCTTGGCGTAACCATGTGCCTTCGCTTTCAACGTCGCGTACGAAAGGCCACATTTGTCCTTCTTGACTCGCTTCGCACGGAGATCAATGTAGGCAAGCAACTTCTTCTCGACCTCCGGATACTTTGGTGGGGCATTGCGCTTGGAGTGGTCGGTTGCAGTCAAAGTCTTGTTGTCGTATTGCTTCAAAAAGCGACCGAAACTCTGCTGTTCCGACTGCGTTCCAGAGAACTTCGGACCAGAGAACTTCGGACCAGAGGCGGATGACGACAAGAATGCCTTGGCTTGCATTGACTTGTACTCTGTACGAAAGGAATGGCATGCCCCGTACCAATCAGCTCTGCTCTTGTTAGTAGCGGCATTCTTTGAGCCCACTTTCGGTCCTCTCTTTGCACCTTTCTTCGTTCCGGTTGAATCGGCGCCGTTTGAATCGGCGCCGTTCATGTTGGTCTAGGTCGGATTGGATCCTTTGGTATGGTTTGTGTGAAATTGTTTGGCAGCTCACCTGAATTGTTTTTGTCTCGTCAAAACCATCCTTCGAAAAATGCACGTAAACAACCAGGGCTTGGGCTGGCACCGACGAGACAGCCTCGGAGAGGTGCGTGCAGAGATACCGCAGAGGTACCCAGGAATGACACCTCCATTGGATCGATATCGGCATTTGACATGCTGTCTCGGTCAAATTGAAACGGTTGGAATGGATTGTACGTGTTGCGCGAAGGACAGACCAAATAGCTAGATAAGCAGCAACACTGCACTCTCACTTATCCTTTAGCATGACATTACACTGATTGATAGGTCTCTTGACAGGTTATGATGCCCACACTACGCTACCGCTAGTGCCTTGTATCTCTACCGAAGTGCTTCTAGTCTCCTGCTATTGGCAAGCCG
This sequence comes from Seminavis robusta, assembly GCA_903772945.1. Taxonomy (NCBI): domain Eukaryota; phylum Bacillariophyta; class Bacillariophyceae; order Naviculales; family Naviculaceae; genus Seminavis; species Seminavis robusta. Next base: position 2,274 of record CAICTM010000965.1, on the reverse strand, counting down.
GGTACAACTTGACCAGTTCCAGCTATTCCCAACAACTTCCTCAACTACTACTTAACTTGACTACTACTTTCCGACTTGGTTCTCCGCCCATCTCTTTGCCGCAGACCCTGTCGTTTCATCCATACTCCTACTACGTTTCTTTCCTGTCTCTGTCTGTAATCCCTTCTGCCCATGGATTCTACAGGACAACCCCTTTTGTTGGACGACCAGCGCTCCTCTGAGTCCTCCACCCGACGATGTTTCGACATCCACCACTGCTTCATTGGGTCTCCTGCCGGCCAGTTCCGCTTCACTTCCGCTATGCTACCCGTTTCCAAAAATTGTTCTCCATACCTTCTCTGTGTACGGCAACGACCCACGTTCTTCACCCACCCTTCACCGTTACCAAGGATTGTCTCAAGAACGACGATGAACTCCTACCAGCTCTCTGTCGCGAAATTCTTCATGACCTCATCGGACTGAACCCAGACTCGAATCTCTTTCAACAAATCTACCACGATTGTCAGCCTCTCCTCTTCAGCGCCCGCCTTTCCGTCAAATCTCCCAACACTGAACTTGTGCCGCTGACCGCTGCTTCACTTGCCGCTGCTCTCAGTGGATGTCTCCAATTCCTTTGATCGGCACGGCTACGCCAAATCCCCCGTCCACATTTATATCCACACTGAGCACCTCCGACATCGATCTCCTGACCAGCCTGCCTATTTATTGAGTGATTTTTACAGCACCCAACAATCGCCTTTTGTCCCTTCCAATACCCCTCTATCCGACCGAAAAATTCAATATTTCAACCCCAACCCATCCCTTCCCTTTTGCCTGCATTTTCTCCCCCCAACCCGACCACCCTTGGACGCTGCCGCCCTACCACCCACAGCAACTCCCCGACAATCCACCCCGCATTCCGATCCCGCTGCTCAGGCACCCTTGGTTCCATCCCCTTCCATTTTGGTTCCTCCATTTTTTCCGGGGCAGACATTTCTCCCATTTCCAATCACGGGAGGGTTTCTCCTTCTTCCCTCTCTTCTACTTCCGACAATAATCGCCCTTGCTCTGTGGCTCCCTCGGTCAACTCCCTTGCTGATGACGACCCAACAATTACCCACCAACACCCGTGCCACCCCTGCCTCCCACTCCTATTCTTCCAATTCTTCCGTGGCCACTCCAATTTCCTCTGTTCCATCATCAACGTTTGCGGATCCATCCGATTCCCCGGTTGCACGTCCAATTTACAGCCTCTCCACTATGCTGACAGGTGATCGTCCCATCCTGTTCCAATCTCCCCCTCCTCTCCCTCCGTGGACTACTCCTCTTCGTTGGACGATTCCACCACCAATGGTCCATACGACAAATCCTACTATGACGGCGATCCTTTCTACCAGCATACTGATGATCCCTCTCCCAGCGCATCATCCCCATCTGCTTCCATTGATGATCCCTCTATCCCAACGTGCTTACATCGACACTGATAATCCCTCTCACAACGAATCTTCTGCTTCCATCGACACCGACGATTCCACTTCCGACGAATCATCCAACGTGCTTACATCGACACTGATTTTCCCTCTCCCTCTGAGTCATTCCCACCTGATTACATCGACAAATCCTACTACGACGATGCCAACGATCGATACCTTGATCCCAACACACTCCACCGTGATACTGACTTCGATTATTATTACAACAACAATGAAAATTGCTACACTCTACGACGATACCAGACGACTACTTCACTGATTCGTACGGCAATTCTTATTTCTGATTCCCATGCACTCCATTCCTTTTTCCCATCACTCTTTTCGGTTCTGCTCTCTCACTACTGGTCTTTCTTCTTTCACGTCTTTTGATCTCCAATGCTATCCCATTCCAGATCACGGGAGGGTGTTGCGCGAAGACAGACCAAATAGCTAGATAAGCAGCAACACTGCACTCTCACTTATCCTTTAGCATGACATTACACTGATTGATAGGTCTCTTGACAGGTTATCCGACCGAAAAATTCAATATTTCAACCCCAACCCATCCCCTTCCCTTTTGCCGGCATTTTCTCCACCCCAACCCGAACCACCCTTGGACGCTGCGCCCTACCACCCACAGCACTCCTCGACAATCCACCCCGCATTCCGATCCCGCTGCTCAGGCACCCTTGGTTCCATCCCCTTCCATTTTGGTTCCTCCAATTTTTTCCGGGGCAGACATTTCTCCCATTTCCAATCACGGGAGGGTTTCCTCTTTCCTTTCTCTCGCTTCTCTCTTATTCTTACTTCCCGACAAAATCGC
>CAICTM010000964.1:6871-41201 GCA_903772945.1 Seminavis robusta | reverse complement strand
CCAAGCTGAGGAATTTTGGCGCGAACGGCCATATTTTACTGGTTGGACGAATTTTAAGCTAAACTTAACCCTAGCTAGCTAGTACATGCGGCTCCGGAGAACATGCCGCTTTGTTGTTGTTGTTGTTGACGATGGTGTCGACGATCGATCCTGCCGCTGCTACTACTACTGCTGCTGCTGCTACTACTACTGCTACTACTACTACTACTACTACTGGTGTCGAGGCTGTCGATCTTTGTTACCGTCGTCGCGTCGAGTCGTCGAGTCCGGTGGATCATTCGAAAGCCTCCAACTGCGGCCTCCAACCACGGTGCATTACAGCGTGACAACAAGATAACACCAACAAGAAACACCGCGTAATAAAATAATTCCCGACACCATGGTCAACATCGTCGCTGTCAAGCAAAAAAAGTGTTACCGCTGGTCGCCATCGTCTCGTCTGTACCCATGGGATGCCCAAAAAAGTAGTCGGTAACACTTTTTTTAGCCATAGTAATTTTTAGTGCAGGGTGAATTCGGCTCACTTTTTTGGCCGCCCGGCCTCAATTCCATACGTGCACAGTCTAAAGATTGTGAGAAGTCGCAACCTCCATTGGCGACCGGGTGCGGCGTATCGATAATATGTTTAGCTACCGGTATCCCCCTCTCCCAGATAAACTCGGACGATATCATCGAGCGCCGCAAAGGTGCCAAAGACACAAACGAGGACTCCCAGAGCAAACAAGACGTAACATTCCAGCTTTTTCCATTGCAACGATGCCAGAGAAGGCATGTTGTTGCTGTCATTGTAGGATGATTGCTGTTGCATGCTGGTGGCTCCCGTCGTCACTGTATCCTCCCCATCGTCATCCTCCTCCTCATTTTCGGTGGCCGTAATGATGCTGGAACGAAGCGACCGTTCTTGTCGTTTGACATGGGCCAGCACCAACAACGGCGGGAAAATGAGCCCCGTGGCCGATCCACTCAATGCTCCTGCCAAGGATACCAAGAGCTGGACATTGGGTACGGCAATGGCCAAAATGTATGTGAAAATGACCAAAATGGCGCGTAGTTGTGGGGAATCTCCTGGTGTTGGATATGCCTCGGCACATGGATTCATGTCGTCGGTATAGTACTCCTCGTCGGCCGCCGCCTCGCCACTGAATTCCATGGCAGTCACGGTAGTATTTGTAGCATTTCCATTTCCATTCAGACAGTCCTCGTCATTACTGTTGTTGCTGGTTGTTGTCTCATGGTTGTTGTTACTACTGACTACCGCCACTACCGGATCATGATCATGATACTCATGATTGCCCACAACGGCCCGATCATCGGGATTGCAAGATGGAATGGGCGAAAAGCTCCGTACCATTCGTCTTCCTCTTCGGAGAAGATAGGAATGATGCGTCCCAATATCCAACCGCAACACCCGTGTCATCCACGGCCCCATCAATTCAAAACTGGGAAATAGTTGTAGTGGATACGTCAACAATACGGCGACACTGCAGGCCGTATTGGCCATGTAGAGCCACCATTTCATGGTATCATCCTGTAGTGTTTCTACCAAAAATGCCGTAATGGATCCATCCGTGACATCTCCAAATGCAACGACACAGAGACACGCCACGGCAGCAAATACCATGGCGGTAAATGTCATGGAAGTGACAAACACCGTTCCAAAATACCGATCCGGCTGTGCCATGGCAGATTCGACGGGAAGAATGACACAGATTCCTTCGTACGAGTATAGAATGGCACAGACGGCCGTGGGTACTTGGGACCATTCGATATGGGTATGATCTGTATCAGTAGTAGGTCGATGTTCCCATTCTTCCGCCACGACGACACCCAGTAATCCAAATCCAACAAAGAGGGAAATGGAGGCGACAACCATGACGGGACTGAGTACTTTGAGATTGGGTAGAAAGCTAAGCAGGAGGGCAAAGGGGAGTGCCATGGTAATGACCAAGGCATGCGAGGGACCCTTTTCTCCTTCCTCTGCAAGCGTTCGTTCCATGACGGCGGCAATATTTTCTCCGATAAAACTCAAAAAGACGGTACAAACGGCCAATTGTTGTACGCAAATGGAGACTAATAAAATCTCTTTGAATTTGGCATTGTACGCCCATTCTCCCACGTCGGGATACGTCACTTGGTGTGGTTGTGTGGTATGGTCTTCTTGTTCTCTACTGGTTGTTGTTGCTGCTGCCCGTTGTTCCCTCATAATGGTTCGTTTCAATACCACGACATTCCAACAATTGTAGGATGTCCACCACGCCACAATGAAAATGGTCAAGGTCCCGACGGGTAGCCCCAATTGACTCATAGCCCATGGCAACGACAGACAACCCGGTCCTATATATGCCTTGGTCAGTTGAATCCAAGCATCCCACGCCGTCGTCTTGGGGGGACCATGGTGAGCGTGAGCATGATGGGGTATGACTGTGGCGTCCACGTCTTGGACCAATGGAGGGTGGCTGTCATTGGTAATAGTGGTATGGAGGCCATTATTAGTATTGGAAGTATTGCTCACAGCATGGTCGTGGTGGGGTTGTTGTTGTTGCAGGGAATCCAATGTCATGGTCGAAGAAGGTACAGTACCTTTATTCTTGGCAAGGAGGCTTTACAGGCGCCAGAGAGCAGAAAGTGTGTTGTGCCTCGAGTTCTTTGGCTTTTAGTAGAGTCAAGGCATTGAGATCGTGAATTCCTTCCGACCCCCACTTTGCAAATTTTCGCGATTAGGGTGCAGGATAGTTTAGTCGCAAACCAAAAGGAACAGCATCCCTCCGCCCGATTAATAACAACCATGACCAACAACAACAACAACAATGGTTGCAAACCAAACCACAAGGCCATGGTCCTTGGCATTGTAATTGGTGCCTGCTACCATGTCTTTTGCTTTGGCGCAGTGTTGGCGGCAGATCAGATGGAGAGTTCGACAACAAAAGTGGGGGCAGAGTTCTTGGTCGCAGCCATTGCCGTTCCCTGTACCGTGATGGTTTGTATCTACATCATGTCCAAATTGAGCAGCAGCAGCGGATCGTCAAGTCAACAACAACAAGCCAACGATAATACTAATTCTTCCTCCTTGGCACTAGATTGGGCCGTCTTGATTGGCTTTGTCATTGCCAATATTGTACTGGGGACACTGGGTTGCATCTACTTTACTGGATTTTCCAACGTTTTCTCTTATCGTGAGATTATCAATATTGCTATCAATGTTGCCATTCTAATTTTTTGTTGCTGTTGGCCAAAGGCAGAAGAGAAAAGTGATAATGATGCAGCAGAAGAGCTCAGGCAACCACTTTTGACTGACGACCAGAAGAAGGATACGAGTGATCCTGTTCTCGTGGGTCAATCCCTACCGGTACTCTAAAAGAACCTTATCCTAATCATAGCTAATTCACCTTGTTGTATCATGGTAAGGCTGGTTGGTGTATTGGCTTTGGCATCCCGGTATCCTGGTCTTTGTAGCAATCACAGTGAAATAATTTGTTCCTGTTGGTACTGGACTCTCCTCTAATAACATGTAGCTGACAGCGTCTCAAATATCAGAGACAACGATGGCTAGCTATTATCTAATTTGCCAGAGTAGCTGTCTCATATGCCATAGATCTGCCTTCGCAAACTCTACTCCTTTATGATAGACTTGTGTTTTGTTGTTTTTAGCCACGACAACCTGACCAACAGCGCAAAAACGCACACGACTGCTATCCCAGGATGGCAAAGGAGAGCTTTCGGTTCAGAGCTGCCACCGGTACACCTGTACAGTAGCAACTAACTTTTTGGATCCCCGCCACCACATACATGCTCTCTACACTGTAGATATTATTGGTGGCTGGGGACGAGAACTTGGGCTCAAAACAGGCTGAGTGGTTCTCTTCCATCCGAACTATTTGGTCTGTCCGCCTTGACGAGCTTGTCGATGGAATCCAACAACCTACAAGGGACATTAACGAGCCACTTGGGTCTCCTGTCAAATCTGGAAGTCGTGTTGTTGGATGACAATGTCATTACTGGAAACCTTCCCACAACGATTGGATTGTTGACCAACCTCCTAACCTGGAGTTCCCAGGCCAACGGTCTCACGGGGAGTCTCCCATCCGAAATGGGTCTGCTGCTGCAGATGAGTCGGCTGAGACTGGATCAAAATGACATGAGTGGCGCCATTCCGGAAGCATGGGGCGCCCTGACGGGACTCCATAATTTGGGGCTGGATGGAAACTACGTGACCGGCCAGATACCCCGGTCGTTGTGAGCCCTGAAACGTCCCACAATCAACTTCAAAGTCGACTGCAGCTTGATTGTGTGCTGTCATGAAGAAGTGGAAGAAGAGAGGTCGGGGAACCATCGGCGTTGAATGAATTGGGCAGTCGTTTTTGGCTGTTGTAGCCGCTGCTGTAATGGAGTAATGCAGTGTAGTGTGCATCATTAGGCGGTACCACCGGGTTTCTCCTCGAATACAACAATCAAGGTTCGTTCGGACGTGGAGTTGGCCATGAGGTGAAGAAGATAGTGTCGTGATTGAATTGGTGGATTGCTGCAGTCATACATGGTGGCTGCCATGCTGGCAAGACATTCCGGCAATCGCTGATGTATCATATCAATATGTCGTCGAATGCTTTGTAGTGTCTGGAATGGAAGTTTGAGGGTAATCACAAAGATGCACGGCAGCGTGAATTTTGGGGCCGTCAGATTGTCGCTTTCCGATGACGATGACTTGCGGACAATGACCTTTTCAAAGAGGTCCAGTGCCTCATTCCAGAGCAAGGAAGCATCGCATACCACCATTCCAAAGGGCCCCTGTGATTCCACCAAGGCTTGGCAATCTTCCACCAGACTTGGAATGTATTGGACCTTGGGGTGCTGCGAAATGCGGTCCGCCACCTTACCCTTGTCGACCGAACAAACGGTTCGAAACAAGTCCTGGAATGCCAATACTTGGGTCCATCCTCCCGGTGCCGACCCAAAATCCACAGCAGATGCTTGCTTAATCTTTGACAGGGTATCTTGTTGTTGTGATAATAATACTTGGTTCCAAACTTGATCGAGTTTGTAGTATGCACGAGACAAGGGAGTTTCCACCGGCACGGTTCGTCCCTGAACTTCCTTGCCCGTGACGTGATCCGGTGCCACATGGAGTAGTTCATGCCTGGCAAATTCATTGAGTTTGATATCCATAATCGATGCGTGGTCTTGTTGTGTTCGATCCATCCATCCCCAGTAGACGTCGTGAGTTGTTGTCGTGGTGCTACCGTTGTTATCACCATTTATCTGATGGATGATGATTATTGCCAGCCGATGAGAGCATTTGGATGCCGATCGCGTCATGGCCACGGGACCGTCAAATGGACTGTCTGGGACGGGATGATCTGTATCTGTAGTTAATAATTGGGCATGACAAGCCCTTTGCAATCCCAGACAAATTTCTTCCGTAAAGCTCTTGGGATAGATATCGACCCGGAGCGCCTGCTTGAGCGAGTTACCAACCAGAGGCATGTCTGGCAGAGTCTCGACCATGCTTTGGGTGATGTTCGCAGTACCTGTAGTACTTCTGCCCTGGTGCGACAACTTGACAGCCCACGCCATGTTCTGTCTTGCCAGTGGTGATATGAGATGGATGGGTCTGACGGTGTCTTTGCAACACAAGATTTGATGTCCTTGTCGATCATGACTCATTCCTTCCGTCTCGGTGGTATCTAAGAGAATGGCATTTTTATTAATGGCATCCTGACTACTAATGGTACATGGTGTATTCGGAGGTTCGGTCTTGGGTTTCTTGGTGGCAGGGGTACATGCCGTGGTATGCTCTAGCACTTGCCATGGAATCTTGTAGTCTGCGGGTAGCAACAGATAATTTTTGACCCGATCCACATACTGCTTGTGGACCATCACACCAATGGTATTGGCAGGAAGTTCCTCTACATCCATCACCATGGTCGTAAAAGTAAAAGACAGAGGGCAACAAGAAAAATGAGAGGCAAATGCTGCCGACAGCTGTTCGAGTGAGTCGAGTCGAGTCCGGGGCAAACTGGGGTTCGTGACTAAAACCGTTGGATCTTTGGCGAGGATCCTTGGCGACCAAAATGCATGACAACAATTTTAGAAGCACCGATGCACGAAGGCAAGGTCAGGAACAAGAGACAAAGACACCGAAGCATAGCAGGAATATAAAAACCACTCTGGTCCAAAGCAAGCTCTACAGATCTATTACACCAATGATACCTTTACAACGAAGAACCCGACGGCATTGCTTGATAATGAAGAATCTCGGCTTCCTGATACTCTGCCTCGGTTGTATGAAAACGGCAGCTCATGCCGATAATGCCCCTTCTCCCTTGAGTGCTGCTGGATCATCTGCACTGCAACCGCCAGTAAGAACACTGCCCCAAGCCACTCTTTCTCCTGGTCGCGAAGAATCCATCTTGAGTTTAGAAGGACACAGGACGAGTTCCCAACAATCCACGGAATCCGAGAGTGACAGGAAGAAACGATTATCCAGTCTCAAGGAGCGAGCTCTGTCGGCGGCAGTCATGTTTGGTGGACTGGTTTTCTGGTTGGATACCTTTCGAGAACCCGGCTTGATTGTTCTTGTCTGGTTTCTCCAATTCCGACTCTACCAAGAAGGCACCAATGTGGTTCTCTCCAATAAGGAACTCAAAGAAAAGGGCATTTCATCCATCAAATGGTTGTGGTTTGTCGCCTACGATCTCGCATTGGTCGGGCCACGATTGCTCGAACGAAAACGAGACGGAAGTCCACTCTTATCGGCATCCTCCATCTACCTCTGTTCCTTTGCTCTTGTGGCGTTTGGACTGGTCAGCTTTGTCATCAACTTGAACAATTCCATGGCATTCTCCTACGAATTCCAAGGCGCACTCCAGGAAATGGCACTCTATCATTTGGCAATCGCGCTGGTGGTGGTACCATCGTCCTTTTGGATTGCCACCATTCAAGATTTTGGCATGAGTTATGCCCTCTACTCGCTGTATCTCGTCATTATCAATGACATTATGGCCTACATTGCGGGAGTTTGTTTTGGAAAACACCCGCTCTTACCCAGTATCTCCCCCAAGAAAACATGGGAAGGCTTTATCGGGGCACTACTGTCGACCATGGCCATCAGTGTTTATCTCTGGCGTGCCATGGGGCTCGAAATCATTGCAGGAGGCGATCGCAGTGTGGTGCATCCACTCGTCATTGCCGCATTTTGTTCCTTGGTGGCGCCCTTTGGTGGATTCTTGGCGTCCATTGTCAAACGAGCACATGGCAAAAAAGACTTTTCCAGTTTTATTCCCGGTCATGGCGGCATTATTGATCGACTCGATTGTCAACTCGTTGCAGCACCATTCATGTACTTGTATCTCAAGCGATTTGTCATGCCCTGGAAGCAGTGAAGGAAGAAAGGAATACAGTATGCTATCTACCGTAATGGAATGCCTGCCTCTTTGGGTTGTGCTTCTCTGCTATCCTATGATTACGGAGATTTGGAAGTCCAAAAGTAACTCTTTAGATAGTGCTAAGTAAAAACCTGGGAAGTTCTTGGCTGTAGCTACTAGTAGCGTTTTTTTTTTAATGGATATTATATTTCAAGGACAGTGGTGTCTCCTCTGATCACTCACCCTCTTCTAGTAGGAGGAATTGGCTTTCAAGTACACTATTGCATACCTTGAAGCAACCTAGTAAAGAACTACCGGGTACTATTAAAAATAGCATTGTTGGAAATGGTTGTCTTTGGGTGATCTCCGTGCTGGTACCGGTACCAGGTACCCCTGCTGCACGCACCTTCGCACCTTGGCGGCAAACATTTGCACCTCTAGGGAGCACATGTTGGCTGCAAACACAACTGTACCTCTACATCGTACAGCCATACTGTGCACCTGGGGGGCAGAAAATCTGCACCTCCAGGGCGCGAACCTCGGTGGCAAAAACTCTTACCTCTAGGGCACGTACCTCGGTGGCAAAACTCTGCACCTTAACAGCACTGCACGCACCTTGGCTGCAAAAACAACTGCACCTCCTAGGGCGCCCACCTTGGTAGCAAAATTCTGCAACCTTAAGGCGCACACCTTGGAGGTGAACTGGAATGCTCCATGCTACCGGTATCTAGCTAGCACAGTAGCCCGCCAGTGCCTCTTATTTAGCATGTGGCTCATCATTAGAGCACAGGGTATATTGAGTCCTGAGCGGTCGAAATTGCCTTTGTTCGGGTCTAAATTGACCAATCAAATGACGCGCTTTCTCCAAGACGCGTCATTGTCGTACGTACCCACTTCATTCGACCCTTCGCACTTCGCACAAAAGATACCTCTTTGACTTCCCGCCACTAAAATATCTAACCACGGTCTTGCTGTTCCGTCACATACCACCACGCATTGGCATGTGCCCATCAAACACATTGCGACCTCTCGTTGAAATCCAGGTGGTGCGGTGGTACGTATCTACCTACAGGGGAGAATCTTCCTATCGTTGCCTAACCTTCTTCACAGCATTTTTCTTCACTCTTTGAAGGTCTATCCATAATTTTCTTTGACTGATACAATGAAATTTATTGTTTCTTTCCTTGCTCTTGCTTCGGCATCTGCCTTTGCTCCCGCCTCTTTGAGCACCAGGGATGTTGCTACCGCCTCTCGTGTCGCAACCCCTGCTTTCACCCATGTCGCCGCCGAGACGTGAGTACCAAATAATTTTGGATCATTGGCATTTTGGCTCGCCCTTTATTTTTGCACTAACCTCGAATTCTTTTTATTATTATTGATTTTAATTGATTTTAGTGCCCTGAACATGGTCAAGCAGGTCCCACATGGAGGAACATTGGTCGACCAGATGGTCAAATCTGACGAAGAAAAGGAGGCTGCCATTGCCAAGGCCACTGTTGAGCTTCAGGCTACCGAACGTCAATTGTGCGATATGGAACTTATCATGAATGGAGGATTCTCCCCTTTGACAGGATTCATGGAAGAAGCTGACTACCAATCTGTTGTAGACAATGTTGCCCTCCCTGATGGAACAATTATGGGCCTTCCCGTGGTTTTTGATACTGATGATGAAGATCTTCAGCCTGGAACAACCATTCTCCTGAAACAGGGAGATCTCCCCATTGCCACCGTCGAGCTTACCGACAAATACACCCCCAACAAACCATACGAATGCTTGAAGTGCTATGGAACCAGCGAAATCGAGCACCCTGGTGCCTTGATGGTGGCCACAGAACGTGGAAAGTACTACATGGGAGGAAAGGTCACTGGCCTCAACTTCCCCGTTCGTGAATTCCCGTGCAAAACCCCCGCCGAAGTCCGTGCTTCTCTTCCTGATGACAAGGATGTTGTTGCCTTCCAATGCCGTAACCCCGTCCACCGTGCCCACTACGAACTTTTTACCCGTGCCTTGGATGATCCCCTTGTCGGCGAGGGCGGAATTGTTCTTGTCCACCCAACTTGCGGACCCACCCAAGCCGATGATATCCCAGGAACTGTCCGATACAAGACCTACGAAGTCTTGAAGGAAGAAACCGCCAACCCCCGTGTGGAATGGCAATACCTTCCATACTCCATGCACATGGCTGGACCCCGCGAAGCCATCCAACACATGATCATCCGAAAGAACTTTGGATGCACTCACTTTATCATTGGACGTGACATGGCTGGATCCAAGTCTTCTGTCACTGGTGAAGATTACTACGGTGCCTACGAGGCCCAAGACTTTGCCAAGGAACTGTCTGAAAAGTTGGGTGTCACACCCGTCCCCAGTCTCAACTTGGTTTACACCGAGCAAGAGGGATACACCACTGCTGACTACGCCGAGGAGAAGGGATTGACCAGTTTGAAGCTTTCGGGAACCAAGTTCCGCAAGATGCTCCGAGGGGGAGAAGACATGTAAGTCCAACCAGTAGCACAATGGTAGCCACTGCGACAACCTGGGCCGTCCCACCATGGTTTTGGTCTGATTCTGATTTGTTATTCACATCTCACCCGTTGTACTCATTTCTGATTCTCATCACAGTCCTGAATGGTTTGCATTCAAGAGTGTTGTCAGTGTCTTGCGCGAAAACGCCTAAGTCGGAGGCAATGCTTGCCCCCAAAATTTCAAAAAGTGACTTGGACCTGCGCACGTACTCATAAGCAATCGACTGTAATTTAAAATCACTCTTAGCTACCTGCACTGCCTGCACTGCATCAGAAATAGTTGGAACCACATGGCAGCGAAGCTGTGTTCTCTGACAAATCGTAAGAGGAAGAAACCGCCAATCCACCGTGTGGAATGGCAATACCTTCCCTACTCATGCACATGGCTGGACTCAGTGAAGCCATGAAACATCATCTGCGCATTGGACGTGATATGGCTGGGTCCCAGTCTTGTGTCGCTGAAGACTACTACGGCGGTGGCTGCGAGGTGTGAGGTATGAAGCCGAAGGTTTTGCCAAGGAAATATCTGAAAAGTTGGGTGTCACACGCATCCTCAGTCTCAACTTGGCTGATTACGACGAGGAGAAGGGATTGACCAGTTTGAAGCTTTCGGGAGCCAAGTGCCGCAAATCGTAGCCAGTGTGACAACCTGGGCCACCCCACCATGGTTTTGGTTTTGGTTTGATTCTGGTTTGTCGGACACATAACTCATTCGTCTGGTCGTTTCTGGTTCTCCTGGCAGTCCTGAATGGTTAGAGTGCTGTCAGTGTCTTGCGTGAAAACGCCTAAGTCGGAGGCAATGCTTGCCCCAAAAATCAAAAAAGTGACTTGGACCTGCGCACATACTCATAAGCAATCGACTGTAATTTAATATCACTCGTAGCTACCTGCACTGCATCATATATATTTGAAACCACATGGCAAAGGAGCTGTGATGTCTAACAAATGCCTTTACCAAATCCCAAGAACCACCAATGGCTGCTCAGTCATATTTTGGGCGACAAGCTTGTTTCGGCGGTGGAGGCACTGCGTCATCCAAAGTTGAGCGCTGAATGAACGGGACAGAGGGCTCTAGACCCATTGCTTGTTCCATCAAGTCGATCAAACTGTAGCCATCAAAGGCGGCCTCTCCATTGGCAGGAGGACCGTTCCAGGTCGCCGCCCATGTTTCATTGGCACGGCGTGCCGTGTCTTGAAAGGTGCCCTTGTCAGTGAAGGAGTCACCAATAACTACGATACGGCGGATGTCTGTTTCGGGCTCGAGGGTTTCATCAATGATGGGGATGAGCGATTCATCCACAATTCTCCCCCAAAATGTGGATGTTGGGTGAAAATCATTAGTCCAGGCAAAATCACTGCAGTTGTAATGCCCGTTCATGTCAGGGCCATCAATATCAGCCACGCCCAGGGCGATGGCATCTTTACAAGTGAGATTGGCAATAAAATCTCCCGATTGCAAAAGCTCGTCGAACTTGGAGTAGAAATCCATAAACATGATTGTCGCGTCTGTGTGGATGGCCAGAAAGTCATCCACAACAGTTTGCATACCTCGGTTGAACTGGTCAGTCCAGACGTCGGCATACAATTTCAACCCCGTAGAAAAACCGGGTATAAAAGCATCAACGGCTTCAAATTTGGTACAAACCACCGTCCAGCATGGGTTCAAGAAGTTGCCCATTAAAAAGATTCTCGCATCCATATCGTAGTAGGCTCGATCCAGCGCAGTTGCCATGTTTTGAGTTGTGTAAGCTGCCGTCACAGGTGCGAATTCAGGCGGAAAGTCTGGAGGAAATGGTTCTCCATATTCGGGGGGATCGTTGCCTGGAGTCCATCCAGGATACGGTCCCAGATAGTCGTTGCCTGAATGAATCCAGGAAAGGGGTAGAAAAGAAAGTTTTGCAATGATTAGATCCACGAACAAAATGGTCACTCCACAACACGGTTTACATTCCCCACATACCACCCGCCCACAGCATAAACAAGTCTTTTGCAGGATCAACATCCGTGAGGTATTCAGCTGCCCATTCCAATTGTTGTGCCACACCTGCCGCTTCCAACCCAACACTTTCCAGATCTGCCTGCCAAATTGGAATCGGTTCACAAGGTTGAATGATTCCACCCAAGCATTCGAAAACACGGTTTCTTGAGTCCGTCATGGCTCCAAAAAAGGCATAGTTCACCTCCGCATCCCAGCACTCTTCTTCATCTTCCTCGTCAAACGGCGGTGGAGTGGGAACCTCTCCTGCCAGGTCTCGTTGTTGGTCTGCAGCATCCTTTGCAGAACTCCCTTGTCGCAGTCCACCTTGCCACGGGCTACTAGTACCCTTGGCTACATAAAGCAGAGTTGCCCAGAGGCAACTGCGGAGGAGAAGCATCGTTGTCTTGCTTTATCTTGATTTGGTTGAATATTGCCAGGAGGATCTTTGCAAATAAATTGCAATCGCGGTGAAAAACCTCGTTCAAATTTCAAAGCAGCCAAGCCGTATCCAACTATTGGCATCCCTGCAGGTTTGGCCAGCTGCCTGTTCGCATCGCCATTTTGGGCGATCTGCCAGGTTTTCTTCTGTTTCGAAATTTACGCACAGTTGGAACGTGCTAAGAAAAAGATTTATTGGACGGAACAATTCACAGTACGAGTCTTGCATACTCGTAATCTACGAATACAGCATCGGTCTTTAAGTCTGTATCTGGTGCTACGCGGTACGGTAGGTACAAGAGTATAGCCAGAATGAGCAGAAGTCATGGGAAAGTGGTACCGTATCTATGCTCTAGTATTGTTTACCCTCTTGATGATAATCTACAGGAAGCAGCTCATCGTGTTGCTGCTTGGAGCCAGCCTTGGCTGACCACTCGCTGTGCGGAATATTATTTACTTGGAGCTGGTTCGAAATACTCGCAGAAAACTTCCGATTGGGGATCGAAAGCTGCCTCTTTGGGAGTATCCTCGCGCATGATTTCGGTTGCGCCTCATGAACTCGTCATTGGCTGCCGAATGATGAAAGCGATCGGAATGGTAGCGCTGGTGAAAGTCCTGCCATCGCTCCGATCGAGTGGGGATCATATGATTAGAATTGGACGAGTCAATGAGAATCTTGACCATTGTATCTACAGTCTCCTAAAGGTTATAAAAGTAGTGATTGTCGGTTTGTGAGCCTCGAAATGGCATCTTCGTGTTGCTTTCTAGTTTGTCGGATGGAGCTTTTTCGAAACGCTGTCGACGAGGTGCGTTACTCGGGAAACGCAGAAAGCGAGCAGCGTTTCATACCGGTATGGTCGAGAAGGTCTGTACGTGCAGTGCGTCGAGTGCTCAAAACGTCCAGGCAAAGCATAGTAACCACTTCGTATACTTAGTTAGGTCGGTCGATACCAATTGTCTGGTCGATGCATGTTGTTACTGTGAGCGGCCGAGCGTCCATCAAGCCGAAACGATGGCGGTCAAACAGCCGACGAGTCGAGTCGAGTCGAGTCGACTACTAGGAATGTTTCGAATCAAAGCTTGAGGGACCAAAGGTGTGAGTTAGTCCAGACAGATGTGGCTGCCATTGCTGCTGGGGTCGGAAGAGTACAGTACTGCTGTGCACTGTTGGAGGGACCACGTTGAAAATTGACGATGCACACTTCATCAATTACCGGGCAGCAGTGGGTTCCCTGCAAATGACAAGGATTTTTATTGTGATGGCTGAAGATCGCACAGTCTGGGTTATCAGAGCCAACCTGGCCCAGTTCACTGATTGATCTGCCAACTCGCATCCCGGTAGCTGGTCGAATTTCTGAAGTTTCTCCAAGCAAGAAAACAAACATGAGATGTGTGAGTCAGTCGACTCAATTGACTAAAGATGCCAAAGATCCATCTAATAAATAACCGGTACAGTACGGTACCCTGGTACGATTCGATTCGACTCAATCGACTATTAGATCCTTACTTGAGCACCAAAGATCCATTCGGTGTCATGTCAGCTTGAACTGGCACACGGCACCAACTAGACTACTCATGTAGTAGACTACAACCACAATCACCGATCCCACGCATCGAATCGAATCGAATCTTCGCAGTCGAAGCTGCAGAAGGTGCATTTTATTCAGGAAAGAAGAGCTTCTTGGCCTGAGCAACCTGCTCACGCGTTATCGACTCAGAAAAAATAACTTTCGCGGCTGAAAGGAAGGGAGTTGGTGAATTGAATCTCCCATAAATTGAAAAAGATGAGGGTTGTTTCAGCTCTTGGCTATGTTGGATCTATTTTGGCAGTGATCTGCCAGTCGGTAGAAGCTGCCGAAGTGGAAGCAGGCGTCGATGGCACCATTCTACTTGATACTGATGGGAAAATGGCCCAAAGTGATCCATCATCAGACTTTATTGATTGGATATCCCTCCCACCACGAAAGTTGAAAAAAAAGACGACGACGAGGATGACACAGAAGATTCTACCCCTTTTCGTCATTTCATTGCCCACAACAAGAGCATGACTTGCACGGCAGATGAACACTCGACTCCCTTCAACAACCAAATCCGAGGAACCAATCTGGGAGGCTGGATGGTTTTGGAACCCTGGATTACTCCTTCCATGTTCTACCAGTTTCTCGGTGGAAACGAAACTACAACTGCCTTTGATAGCTACACATTTTGTAAGGTCCTGGGCCCCGAGGAAGGGAACAAACAGCTACGTCGTCACTGGGAAACATGGGTAACCGAAGATATCATCGAAGGTGAGTCTACATTTACAATCAGGCGACTTCTTTACTTGGATGCGCCATCTAACCTTTGGCCGCCCCTAATCTCTCCGTTTTTGTAATTTTCAGAAATGTATCAAACTGGAGCTGTGAACTCACTTCGTCTTCCCGTGGGAGATTTCATGTACAAACCGTATGGACCTTACCGTAAGTCTCGACAACAAGGACGGACCGGTTCTTGGCTTGTTCGTCTCATTTCGTACCTCTAATTTTGCCTTGCCTTGCATTTGCCAGATGGATGCGTGGATGGAGCTCTCGAATATGTTGACAAGTTGTTGGATTGGTGCTATTCCCGAGGCATCACTGTGCTAATCGACATTCATGCTCTCAAGGATAGTCAAAATGGATTTGACAACTCGGGGCAAGGCATGGGACTGGAATGGACAAGCGCAATCAACTCGGATATCGCTAACATTGTCACCTTCCAGCACTGGCCCATTCGCTCGGCTGAGTGGATCGGAACCTTCGATAGCAAAACCGTTTCATACTCCAGCATCAACTACGATAACATCCAGCATGCCCTTGACGTGATTGATATCATTGTGGACATGTACCAGGGACACCCTGCTGTGCTTGGACTGGAACCGGTAAATGAACCTTGGCAATACACACCCATTAAAGAGCTCAAGCGTTTCTATTGGGAAGGATATTTGATTGTCAAGAGGAAAGCACCTTTTTGGAAATACATCATGCATGATAGCTTCCGGCTGGATCCCAATATCTGGGGTGGCTTCATGGCAGGGTGCCCTGAACGCGCATTGGACGTACGTGCATTTCCAACCTGCAATGTCAACTTACTTGTTGGCCAAATCTTGCTCTTCCCCTCATCTCCAGTGTTCTTTCCTTTTCTTTGGACTCCGTGCATCGTCAGACTCACATTTATCAGGCATGGAGAGCGCCTGATTCGCGCATTGGTTTCTATCAAGATGCCTGCAATCAAAAGGGAATCATTGCCACGATGGAAAGGGAGTTTGGGCCGACCATTGTCGGTGAATGGAGTTTAGCAACAGACAATTGCGCCATGTGGCTCAACGGTTTCAACGACAATCTCCCAGGATTCCCAATGTGCGTTTTGAAAAAGAGCCCCGAAAGATATCATTTGTACCTTGATCCTCACGGTTTGTTGGAATCTTTGCTTTTCCAGGTTGCCATGCAAATACATTCCCTGCTCGGCTCCTTACATGGGTACCGACCAACCTGGTACTCCCGTGGACCCCACAAAACCTATTCAAGGTCCCTTTGGAACCGGAATGAGTGGTCCAATCGTAAGTATTCCTTTCTTTGTTCGTGCTATCGATTTCATCACCAATATCCAACCTTTCCAACGGTCTGATTCTGGTACCATCTCCACAGTATGGATATTGCCCAGTGGGAAGGGACTGGCTGAAAGAATCCTCTGGAAACCCTATCACTGGAAGGGACTGGGTGCGAGCCCCTCCGGACGCGCCTCCTAAATATGACGATACATTGAACGTGATGAGGAACCTAGCTCACAAGAAGATCAATGCCTTCTCGGGGATTGGCCACGGATTCTATTTTTGGAATTTCCGTACTGATCTGTATGAGCCGAAATGGTCTTACATGCTTGCCCTGGAACTTGGCATGATTCCAAAGGGAAACCTAAATGATGAGGCTGTCATTTCTGCTTGTGACAGGGAGGACAGTAGCGAGATTCGATGCAAAGCCAATAGACGCGCACCGGAAGAAAACGTCCGCAATGCTCTGAATTACATCTACGGAGTGGAGGACTTGGAGGACAAGGCAAATGAAACAGCTACCCTGACTGGCGATGCACTTTACGAGGCTGCAGATGAGGCAATAGATGACTTTTGGCAAACGCACAGACACGAGGGGGCTACCTGCGATTTTGGCGGTGTCGGCATCCTGACGGTCAAAGATGTGGTGCCCACGGATGATGACGAGGCCTGGACGTTTGGCGATGATGATGAATACTTCGGCAAGGAACTGAATCCAGTGTTTACATGGCTGATGGTCGTTGGAGTTGCATTGGCAACCTTTGTATTGACTCTTGGTTGCTTTGTTGTCACAATGCGGCGTAGCAAGACTTTCAACAAGGCAGTGCGCGAAGCCGCCGTCTTCAGACCCATCGC
Organism: Seminavis robusta; assembly: GCA_903772945.1. Lineage (NCBI taxonomy): Eukaryota > Bacillariophyta > Bacillariophyceae > Naviculales > Naviculaceae > Seminavis > Seminavis robusta. Next base: position 24,478 of record CAICTM010000964.1, on the reverse strand, counting down.
GAAGAGCAAAAGCCAGGTGCTACGCAAGTCACTTTGTCTTCCCCTTGATGAATACGAAGAACTTGCCAACGTGAATTTCAATGAATAGAATCGCCTAAACAATAATGCTTGCGAAGCTCAAAATATTTGATTGATTATACATGTTCTCTTGAACCAATGCATTCAAGCTCTGGTAGTCTCCGCGGAGTCGCCTTCCTCATGCGGCCTGGTTGACCCTGAGAAGCCCGAACGAGGCAGAGACTAATTACATTACTGATTATCCCTTGCTAGCGACATGAATTGCTTCAAATCGATTATTCTGATGCCAAGGTTTCTGGCGCTTTCTAACTTCTTGCCCCCGGCTTTCTCACCAACCACAACAAGATCAGTTGCCTTGGAGATAGTACCCGGCGTACTCTTTGCACCCATGGACATGGCCAACGCTTGTGCCTCCTTTCGTGTGAGATTCGCGCTCCCCAGCGATCCCGTAAACACTACTTTCAACCCCTGCAAGGGTTTTGTCGCATCGCTATCGTCGGAAGATTTGGTCGAAAGAATCCCAGCATCACTAAAGTCTTCATCGTCGTGCACTTTGATAACACTGGCGAGTTCTTTCGCAGCCGCGACAAGCTCCGGTTCCCGTGAGAATTCGACCAAAGATGATAGCAAGGATGGACCAATTCCTTTGTTCACCGTGTTGCTTTTGTCGGCTAGGATGGCAAATGGTTGATTGCCTGCATCAGCTGTGTCGACGCTTGATTCCGATGCCTCGTCCATGGCTTGAAGAAAAGCGTCTACATTGCCGTAGGCTGTTGCAACTATCTTTGACGAATGAACCCCCGCGTATCGAATGGCAAGTGAATAAATGAAACGTGCCAGTGACACACCGTTGCGGGCAACCTGGTTTGCAGCGTTGGCCAAATTCTGAGCTGATTTGGGTCCCCAGCCCGGAAGATTAGCAATTACCTCCACCGCCTCCGGGTTTTGGGCGATCTTGAAAATGTCACTTGGGAACTGAAGTTTGACCAAGGATGCATTCATTGCTAGTGTCGTATCATTGGCCGTCCCCTCGTCTGACTTTGAGCTATTCAGCATTGACAATTGTTGAATTCGTGCCTCTGACAACCCCGAAACGTCCAAAGCATCTCTCGAGAATGCGTGAACGAGAGCACCCACTGCCCTCGGAGCACAAAGCAACTGAGGCCCTCCACATCGAACCACTTGTCCCCCAGTTTCGGCTCTACTGGTTGGAGCATCTGCTATTGTTGGCGAGCCGCAAGCAGGACAATGAAGAGGGGCAGACAGATCAATCCACGAGGATGAGTTATTGTTTGCCATCATGTCAGCGGTAGCCAACTTGGGCGGTTCAGCCAACTGCACCACCTGAGGTATCACATCCCCCGCACGCCGCACCAACACCTTGCTCCCAGTGGCAAGAAAGAGGTTGACATTCACCCTGTCGCTGGTTGTGTTTGTCATTTCTCCATCACCGTCAATGTCCGTACACTGACGAGATCCCAGGAGCATTTGCTGCAAATGTTGAAAGTTGTGCAGCGTGGCCCGTGTGACAGTGACTCCTCCTTCCAGCTCGATTGGCTCCAAGATGGCCACTGGCGTCAGTGCTCCTGTCTTTCTGCCGACTTGTACTTCGATGCCTACAAGTTTGGTAATGGCACTCTGGGCTGGAAACTTGTGCGCCACGGCCCATCGAGGGGCTCTGTTGGAGTTCCCAATCACATGCCGTAGAGATTGGTGGGAGACTTTGTGGACGCATCCATCCATATCATAGTCGCCCCACTGGTACTTGTCGTCGTCTGCTGCTGCCTCGTCTGCTGCTTTTGTGGTGGTTGCGGCCAAGGATTGTCGGTATCGTCCAAAGCCATCATGATACTCTGTCATTGGTAAAATGTTTTGATCTGTCCACTCTTCAAAACCTAAGGTATCATCACCAGTAGTGTTGTTCTGTGCTGCTTCAGCAGTAACATTGCCGCCATCTGACCCCTGCAACGGCTTCCAATCCAAGGTAGTAACAGCCATTGGCAATGGCACTCGAAACCCCCATGCTTCTAGCTGCTGTCGAGTTGCCAAGGCGTCTTGCATCCATTCGATATCTTCTGGATTGTCTTGTGCTGCTATATCATAGGCATAGAATACAAGTTTGGATTGCAGTGCACGCGTGTTGTTGTTGTGTGTTGCCAGTGGAGAAGAAGTGCTGCTAGTGCTGTTGCCCATTACTTCTTCCTCCTTTCGCAAAAGTATCCCCGAAGCAGCATTGCGTGCATTGGAGAATTTCTGTATAGCCGTTGTTTGGTTGTTGGTGGAATTATGGTTGGCGGATGCTGCTATTTCTTCTTCCGCATGAAGTGCATCTTCCTTTAACTGTTGAAAGGTTGATTTTGGCATGACCACTTCCCCTCGAACCTCCAAGGTATCGGGAAGACTTGTAAATGCCTTATCCTTCACGGTGCTGATGAGAGCCAGTACAGTTGGCAACTTGAGTCCTTCCACGACGGGCGCCGTGACGTCTTGTCCCTTTTTCCCATCTCCCCGTGTACATGCCCACTCCAATTGATACTGTGGATTGTTGGTGGTGGTGCTATCTTTTTGGAGCGTGTATCGCAGAGACAGACTGAGTCCATCCAATTTGGGTTCGGTCAGAATGGTAACGGGTGCAGGATGTTGGCTGTTATTAGCCGCCAGTATTCGTTTTCGCAGTCGTTCCAACCAGGCCTTGAGTTGGTCTTGGGTAGTGACATTGTCCAAGGACAACATGGGAGTCAAGTGGTTCCGTTTCTTCTGAAACCTCTGGAAGGATGATGGTTGTTGCTGCATTTGTGATATTGTTCCCACTCGCCCTCCCACACGAGTGGCTTGTTTTCCCAGTCCACTTTCTCGTTCCCATTGGAGTAGCAGTGCCGGATAGGCATTGCAAATGTCTTCTTCTCGTCGTACCAAGGCGTCATAGTCCTCGTCTGTAATAATCGGTGATGTTTCTTCTTGTGGATTGTCGTTGTCATTGTTGTTGTAGTAGAGCGCATCGTGCCGTCGAATTTCGGCACTGAGCCATTGGAGTTCTTGGTAAATCTCTTGGAGATCTTCTTCATCCTCGTCTTGACTGACTGACACTTCTTGGTTCGTAGTACTAGTTGTGGCCGTGGACAGGAAACAACTGGTACCACAGGGTGGATGGACTTGTCTGCAGGAAGGATGCAGAAGCAATGATGATGGGGACGAGAAAACAAAAGCCGAAGCTTTCCCCTTTGTCCTGCTGCTGATCATCCCGTTAACCCATGAATCTCTCCTTCCTGATGTTCTCCGAAAGGGAACTGACGGTTTGGTGGTAAAGGCAGGCGCTGTGCATCGATTCCTCAGGCCATGGCTTCTCTTGCTAAGCACCAGAAGAAGAGACATGGCAAGGATAAATCGTCGCAGTGGCCACCAGCCGCTTCGTTTCCAGCCTTTCTTGTGCTGAACATGCAGCAGAAACCTCATGCAACTAGCTAGCTAGACGGCTCTTTGCAGCCACCAAATGGAGTCCAATAGACAAAGAAGTTTGATGCAGTTGTGTGTTTGTGTGGCCATGGTCGCGATGGTGGACGAATGGATCTTGTTTCAACAAAACCCAGCAAAGCTGCAAAATACAGAAGTGCAGCCCCCAGCTGAGGGAAGTTATCCGTTGTTGCGAATTTGGTGTGTACCTTGGTGTGTACCTTGGTGTGTTCCTTGGTGTGTTTTGGTGTGTTTATTTAAATGGCAGGTTCTTTGCAACAGGTAAATTGGTGTGTTCAAGTGTGTTTATTTAAAGACGCAGTGCATTTCTCTGGTAAGCTGGTTGTGGTAGTGTGTTTTTATTTAACGGCACACTTTACCTTGCAGGATAGAAAATCGTGGTAGTGTGTTTTTATTTAAAGGTACACTTTACCTTGCATTTTAGCAAAACATGGTGAAGGTTCCAATGCATTGACCAACTGAATGGCAACATGTCTCCTGCAGCAACAACAGTTTCACCCAGTTTCCAACACAACTGCATTGCTTAGCTTTTAAAAGCAGCTGTAGATAAATCCAGGTGCTAAAGCCAGTTAGGGCCTCCTGAAGGGTCTCTCTGTATCAGCAGGTGGTTGCAATCACACACTACTCTGTCTGTAAATACAAGGAGATCATTGTTTGCAAGGATGACTATTGTTTGCGGCACAGATATAAGAAAAAGCAAACACATAAATACGATGATATCAAACAATATCATTGCAAAGCAAGTTGCTTAATGAAAATGCAAAAGACTTATCTTCAAAAGCTGATTGCAAAAAAATGGCGACAGAAATATATGGTACAAGTTATTGGTGAAATTTAAAACACAACATCCACAAAGAAGTCCACCAAGGAGTCAAAGTAACTATATCATTTTGTAATAACTCTTTAGCTGGTTTAAGTTTAATACAATTTTGGTCATAAAGTTTGCGTGTTTTGTACTGACTAGTGCATAGTCGCGCAAACGCATACGCAAAATTAAAAAGCCCCGAAGTTATCCACAGAAGCCAGCAAGAAGAGTGACGAGTCGAAATTTGGACCTCTAGTAGCTAGCTAGGTTCCGTGGGATCAGGGGCCATAAATTGAGGACCAGCGCGAGGGCCAAAGTTCTTGGCTTTGTGTTGTTCTTGGCAGCTATTCAAGTACTTTGGCCTCATCACTCTTTAGTTCAAGGAAAATCCCAGGAGGTCGAAAACTACATACTTGGCAGCACCATTGAGTAGATGGTATGATCTCAGATCAATATTAAGGCGGATTCTCAGTTTCTGAGAATCATAATTGAGATCATAACTGGCGGGTCATAGGTGGCGTCGGGGCAATGGAGGCTCTGTTTCGACATCCTGTGTTACCCAGCCGAGACAATACCAATGGGGTGTAAACAACAGCAACAATATCGGTATTGCAATTAGCTAGCTGGGCCTCCTACCAATTCCATTTGCGAGAAGAAGAACGGTTGGCTTCTTCGGCTCTTGACGCTGCCTCCCGACAAAGACGCTTCTAGTACTCCCCACTGATGTACAGCAATGGATCTATTTGGGAGAAGAAATAGTGAAAGCAGTCAAACCGGTGTCTCTCGTGCAAGCAATGTTCCATTGCATTCAACCAGTTCTCAAGGCTGGCTGGATTTTCAGCTGTAGGTGGCTGTAGTTGTGCCGTGGATGGGTTGCCTGGTTCGCCTTCTGTCAATGCCAGGTGATATCTCTGAATGATGGAATGGATGAAGGGAAATGTGCACATGGTGGACAATGCATCTGTTTCTTCATACCGCAATACATCCACATTGCGTAGAGTCCTTTTGGTACGGACCGCTTCAATGACAGGATCCCAACGCAAACCAAACTTGATGTCGGCTAGAAAGACAAGCTTTGTGAGCCTTGGCCATGACATGGTGAACACATTGGCCAATGATTCATTAGTTTCCACCTGTACAGTTGGTTGAATCATCAAAGTCATTTCCTGGACATGGACTAGTGGATGCAAGGCATCCCAAGTTTTGGGAATACGAACTGACCCAACTCCCCCCCCCCAAAAGCTCATTGATACTTCAGTGATTGTTTGTGTTGGCATGTGACTAAACAATGTGGAAAGGAACCAATCAACCTTTTCTCCAGAGTGCCCAGAGTCAATACTGACGCCAAAATTAAGTGCGGTGATTGCTGGCAGAGCACTGTGGATTCCATCACAAAAAGTGGTCCAGTGTTCCTGGTCTATTCCGTCAAAGAAGCCTGCTCTGACTCTCCTGAACTGTATGAGTAGTGTGGTGGTCGGTGGTGATCCAGGAGATGCATTATTGTGCCGCCGGGACATATAATCATCAAGCTGCTGGGTGGAATTCGGTCCAAATAGAAAACTGTGTGTCTCCTGCCCGTGCCTTGGCGGGGGAGTTTCTCTGGGTTCAAATGTGATTGTCATTTCACAACGTTCAGAGCCACTGCTTATTAGTATATCATTATTTCGAAGGCGAACTCTCATCTTTGGCTGTGTCTTTTTACTGTAGTCAAAGAGGATCGGTTGCTTGAGGCAACCAGCCACCAACTTGAAGTCTACCGGTGGCTGCTACCAGTAGCTAGCTAGCTAGTAGACAGGGATGCAGGTGGTAGGGTAGAACGGAGCGAGAAGTAGTCCGTCGCATCGACCCGATGTCGAGTGTCACAGGTGGCCATGGTGGATGATGGTGGATGCGGTGGGGCACGACACAGAAAACCTTAGCCTTACTGCTGAAAAAAAATGAGACTGCCCGTCACGCCTCTCATTCATCACCACCCGCCCCGTTGTTTTCGACAGAGCCTACAAGTTAACCTTCTTCCAAGTAAAGTAAGTGTCCACCACCATGGCTCCACAAGAGGAAAAGTCTGACGATGATAGTAGTCCAGAAGGAGGAGGAGCAGAAGAAGAAAGTTGGGAAGAAGCCAACTTTTCCGTCACGCCGCACTCGTCTCGTCGGATCCAACTTTACCATCACCCACATCAAAAAGACCACTGTATTGCCATTACGATTCAGTCCGTGGACACGTCGCAAATGAGTTTGTTGGATGTCTGCAACTATGATAATGAGGCTTCTCCACAAGTCGATGGATCCGGTCATTGTGTGTGGATGGGAGCCCTCTATTTTGCGCATGCCCTTGCCATTGGATTGTTATCGTTCAACAACAATACACTACATTCATCCTATACAGACACTTTTCCTTTTTCTTACGACCACTACTTTCAAGACAACATGGTTGCCGAAATTGGATGTGGCACGGGAACGGCTGGAATTGCCTTGTTGAAATTGATGCAGCCACAGCACATGTTCTTTCTCGACAATGATGCCCAAGCGTTGGAATTGTGCCGCCAGAATTGCCAACAAAATGGAATCGAGGATTCTGTCTATACCATACAACCACAACCATCGTGGCTGGAGGAGGAGCATACCAGTGATTCCCCTACTAGTACTCTGGACACCATTCTGGCTACCGATGTACTTTACGACCTCAAGATTATCCGGCCATTCTTTCGGACCGTTCAGCGACTACTGCTTTCCAACCACCACGACAACAATAACAGGAAGGACACGACTTCCTCCAAGAATAAGCACTTGATCTTGTCCCACGTACCACGGTGGTTCCTTCCTCGTCACAACAACAACAATACACAAGATAACAACAGCAGCAGCCACCGAGCAGCGGCATTGGAGGCACACATTGTACAAGAGGCTTCACTCAGCGGATTCAATCTGATTCAAACCACGAGGCCAGCCGATATACTGGCACAATACAACAACAATCAGTTGATAACATCATCATCATCCAAACCAGCAGAACGGGACAATAAAGCTCTGCGCGAAGCACTGGGGGAAATGAAGGAAGCGGGAGCTGTTTTGTGGGTGTTTCAAACAACAACAACAACAACAACAACAACAACAACAACAACGTCATGAATCGAATCAGACAGTACAGTAGTATCAGTATAACAAGCTAAACACTAGTATCGTTATTCCTATGTTTACAGAGCCCCTTTTCTTGCCAAGACAACACCACAGATAAAAACACAATGCCAAACAAACCAATAATAATAGTACCAAACAAGTACAAGTAAGTTCATTCATTCATTTATTCAACAGCAGTGGAGATCCTGGTTGATGTGAACCTTGGTGGAGTTTGCGTCCAAGGATTCCAAGTCAAATCCGGCACGATCGTTGCGGGTAGCCTTCATGTGCTGGATGAATGCACGAGTCTCCTTCATGCGCTGATTATTATCGGATTGTTGTTCCGCCGACGGCGACACTAGATCACTCGTTGTCCAACGACGACGGGAGCTTTTGCGAGTCTTCATTCGTTGCAAAGACTCCTTCATCCATTGGAGTGAATCGTCTTCGGAAGGCTTGATGCGGATCACTTCGGATGAAATGAGATGATTATTATAGCACGGTGTCATGCTCGTCAGGGTCGAGCTTACTTCCAAAATGTCCATGTCGAGGTCGGTAAAGGGTAGTAGTGCTTGTTGGGAAGAAGACGGGCTAATAGTAGGTGCATGTTTGGGCCTTTCGGTGCGCTTGGTTTGGGATGCTGCTGGTTCCATATCAAATGTCACTGATTTCCTCGAACGAGCACTCGGTGTGCGCTTTACCCGCTTGGTGTAACCAGGCTCCGAGGGATACTCATTGCCACCCAAGGATTGTCTAGAACGAGCGCTAGGAGCTTGTTTCACCCTCTGCAGGGAGCTGCTACCGGATTCGGATGAATACTCCATGCCAATGCCGCCGGTAGATCGTCTCGAACGAGAGCTTGGTGCATGTCTTGCACTCGGGATGGAGTTGGATTCTGCCGAGTAGTCCATGTTGCTTCCAGCTCCAGATTGCTTGGACCGAGAGCTAGGCATATACTTCAACCCTTGGATAGAGTTGGTTCCTGATTCAGAGGATAGTGCACCAATACCTGTTACAGATTGTCGAGAACGTGTGCTCTTCACCCTTTGTGTGGAGTTGCTCTCTGATGAGTATTCCATGTCACTTCCAGCCGTTGATTGCTTGGACCGAGAGCTTGGTGTATACTTCACTCCCTGGATAGAGCTGGATCCTTCCGTGCAAGCACTAAGTGTGCGATTGACCTTTTGGATGGAGTCGTTTTCAGATGAATTCGAATACGTCATGTCACAATCAGCGGATGAACGCCTGGACTGGTGGCTAGGTGTATACTTGACACCCTGGATGGAGTTGCTTTCTTTGGACTCCATACCAGTGCTGCTTGACACTGATTTCCTGGAACGAGAGCTGGTCGTGCGCTTCACACTCTGGAAAGACTTGGTTTCCGATGACACTGACTGGTAGGAACGCATAGTGCGAGCTTCCTTCAACCGTTGGATGGACTCCTTCATCTGCTGGATCGAGGAGGCGTCAGATGAGCCTGTTGCACTGCCCGTCGCTGATTGTTGTGAACGAGAACAATCTGTTTTCCTTTCCTGCTCCACAGACATTGCGTCCAAAGATTCCCTGCCAGAACTGGTCGCTGATTGTATCTTGCAAAAACTAGGCGTTTCATCCATACCACTCAGTGTGGACTTGGATTGCACCACTCGCAGGTCCAGCGCAGATGCCGGTTTCCTGTCGCGGAAGCTACCGGTTCGTGTATCGTGTGTCCTTTTGCTGCAGTTTGCTTCTGAAGTTTTGACGTCACGATCACCTTTCGAGTTCTCGCCACGACGGTTGAGTGAGTCCTTTGTCTGCTGTAATGGTATGGAGTGGACGTCCCGTTTCTTGCTGTTGGTTGCAGATTGTTGAGGACTACCATTCATCCCGCGGACTGACTTCTTGTCCTCCACAACAGCAACACTGCCATTGTCCGACCGCTCTGAATGAGAGCTGTACGCGTCTTCTGCATTGTGGGTTGAGTTGGTGTCTACGGATTCTGTATGGTTACTGTCTTCTGATGATTGGTTGGGGGGTTGTACGACAGCACTTTTGAACCCTTCCACCTTTTTCTTGAGCTCTTCGTATCGATCCAAGAAAGCCTGTGCTTCCGCCGCAATCTCTTTGTATTCTTCGTGGTCTTTGGACGACGCAAAGAACTCTCGGTTGGGCTCCGTGGGGGTACCCGACTTGTCGTCGTCGTCGTCGTCCGTTGTGGACTGGACCGAGCTCTGCGTGGAGGATTGTTCCGTGTCACTAGTGCTCGCAGCACAGTTGGTCATATCATCTTTCACTGGCTGAATGGAATCTTCTGTCACGTCAGATTGGCAAGCCTTGATGTTTTTGGTATCGCCCCAGCCAATATTTTCCGTGAGACGGAACGATTCCGAAAGACCACACGCCTCCAAGAGAGTGACCTTGTCTCGGTGGGTTTCTTCTTCCAGTACCGATTGTGCCGTAATGGCATCGGCGTGGGCCATGACCAAAGCGAATTGCTGTGCTGGCTGCGACAAGAACATGGACTTGGAACGTATCATTTGTTGCTTTTGTTGTGTGTGACTCGGCAAGTGGGCCACTTTGGTTTGTTGATCGAGTACGCCCTCGAGTACCTTTTGACGATGAAAATGAAAGTGTTTGACGACACGATGCTCCAAACCGCGATTGGAAGACCGGACCGCCAGCAGATGCGCGTCTTGTTCGGTGGCACTGGTACAACTGCTGCTGTTGCGACATCGTGCAAAGATTTGTCGAACCTGTTCGCTATAGTCGTCCAAGCTGGACCGGTAAAAGTCGCACAATCCATTTTCTCGCTTCCAGATTTCCTTGAGTTCCTTTTTGCTCCACCAGAGATCCCGTCGAATTTCTTCCGATGCTGCATTGATGGAAGGAGCCGCGGCTACGGCAATCAATGGCTCAATGTTTCGATTCTCGTCTACTTGGAACGCGACACGGAGATGCGGTTGGTTCGGTTGACGAGGGTAATGCTTGAGTGTGGGCCCTCGTTTCCTGGTAGAAACCATCTTTGGCAGCGAATGTTCTCTTGCTCGCCTTTCATTATCTTTGCCTGGTGACATGGTGCTATTATTAGCCGACTAATAGCCACTTTGGAATGGCACTACCTACAACCGTCAGGACAACCCCAATCTCTAACTCTGTGTGTACTTTCAAAACACTCAAGAGAGACTACAACAACAAGGTAGAAGGAACTTGCTGAGTTGCCATGGATTTCTTTGGCTTTTTATCCAAGTGAATAGCACGAGACTCCGTCGTATCTTGGTCGTCCCCAATCCAACCAGTCTCTCATTCAACTGGTTCATGGCTAGTTCAGTGCGTCCCCATTATTGGCGATTGTCCGTTGCTTTGACTTGATTTGGTGAGAAAAAGTGAGTAAATCTTCTTGTTGTTGAAGTGACATTGAGTCGTCTCTCGAAGACACTATTTGATTAACGCTTAGGACTCTTGTGCCAACCAAATCAAGGTTTGTATACGAAAAGTGTCTTCTCATTCATTCGTGTGATGACCCGTTCTTTCATTTATGACTGCAATTATTGCGGGGTGCTCTTCTGCTTCTGGCCTCTGAAAGATCCCAATATCCCAATACTGTATCCCAATTCTCCATCCACGGATCCGCGGATCCGCGGTTCATTATTTTTGGCTGAGATGGGTGCCTATCAAACTCATCATTATCAGCTGGGGACTACATGTATAGCAAGAGAATCAAGTTATACGAGCTACCCTATGCGAGGTTGAAAGAGAAATGGCAGTCTCTGAAATGATCAAGTTCGTTCCAGGAATTGCCAGAGTATGTCTGGTTCTGGCATGCAGCTTGTGTGTCTTCAACAACAATCGCTTCCTGCAGTTTCTGAATGAATCAGACGAATCTGTAGCCAGCAGCGACGCACATCGAGCCGTCAACGTGATTCGAACGAGACCTGGGGAAGACAAAACTGCTGTGGACCAACAAACACCACACGGTCGAGAGCTCCAATCCATGGAAACCATTGGGAAACGCGATTTTCCAGGTCTCGTATCCTGTCAAAGAATCACTACTACTACTACCGGTACGAATACTCAAGGCAACTCCAACACAACCACCACAACCCGCCAAAAGTATCATGATCCCTCCTGTCCGAGACAATTCCTGGCGGATGCCAAGAACAATGGTACCAAGATCTTACTGTACAATCCGTTCCACCTGCCACGAACCGTGTGTGGTCATGTCATGGATGCCAACAGTATCACCTTACTGGTTAGTCATGGTCCGGACAATACCATGACAAACTGTTTGTTGGATTCGCATCCCGTCTTTGGCCTAGTGCAGCAGACGAGAGTGTACCCTGTCAATAACCCCTCCGGTGCCACCAGTTCCCAATTACCCCCCACGACAATTTTGGAAAAATTACAAGGCGACAAAGACAGCAGCAATAATCCACCACAAGAAGAACCTCAGCCCGTTCCCGATTGCAACATTCCTTGTCATGCCACTAGTCCCAAAGACGATAAAGTCCTTCGGACGAAAACCATTGCTGGAACCAATTGGACCATTGTATTCTCCATGGAAGGGCCGCAATACTACCGGGCGTTGCGCATCAACGAAACAGCACACCTCGAACAAAAGTTCTATGCCACCACATCCTTTCAATCCGAGATTCCCTTGCCCTATTTTACTTTTGGAGACTATCCACTACAAGCACTCGAACCCGTTCACTTTGACAAGGCTATCAAGGGAGCCGTATGGCTCGCCAGCAACTGTGCCAGTCACAACCATCGCGAACTGTTCGTCAAAGAACTCATGAATCGACCGGCACATGTGCGATACATTCGCGTCGACTCGATGGGTCAATGTGGACCCAACGCCAAATGGCCCAAGGATGCCAAAAACAAACAAGAGCTCTTGCGCAAATACTTGTTTTATCTAGCGTTTGAGAATCAAAATGAAAATGATTACATTACCGAAAAACTCTGGGGAGCATTGGCCGCGGGAGTGGTCCCCGTCTATCTGGGAGGCGACAATATTCAAGAGCATGTCCCGCCGCATTCCATTATTAATGTCAAAGATTTCAAGACGCCAAAAGAACTGGGCCAGTATCTGAAAAAGGTTTCCAAAAGCAAAGAGTTGTACGAATCCTATCACGCATGGAGAAAACAACCTCTGCCACAGTCGTTCCTGGCGAAATACAATTTTACACGCACGCACAGTACCTGTCGCATCTGCAAATGGGCATTTGCCAAAACGTACGGACTCGGATGGGATCCGGCGGCGCAGCAGATTCGCAACGCGCGCATTTCACGATCCGCGTGCTTTCGGCCGTCCGGTCTTTTGAGTCGACCCTTTGTGGAATCGTGGGGCCAGCACGGTGATGTCGTCGATGGCGACGAGGTGTGCAATGACGAACAACAACAAAACACAATCGTATTATCGGGAGGTACCGTTCGGCGCACTGTCCAGAGTCGCGATGGTGTACTTGATTTGTTCTTGGAGTCAAACTCGCGTCCAAACGATGACACTCTCGTGATGCAACTAGATCTTCCGAGTACAATGGCTGGGAATACTATGACCAACGAAGAACTGCTGCAACGACGAGATAATCATCAGCATTGGTTGCAAGATGACAAGTCCCGAATCACGATTTTGTCAAGTCGAGTGGATGTGACGCTCGAGGTCAAACGGCAAGGTCCGAAGGTTTCACTTCAAGTGGTCATCCCCGACCCGTCGATTCCGCTTCATTTCAGATTCATAATCGAGGACATCAACAATTTTTATGGGACGGGAAAGACGGAACCGCAACATTTTGCCAAAACCATGATTGATGAGTGGATGAAACCCATTGAGCGCTTTCGTGTGCTGTGAGCCTCGCGACGACGAAGGCAGTCGAAACAGGGGGTCCACTGCCACTCGTGTCTTTAGGGAATTAATCAAGCAAACTAATGTTGTACTCGGGTTGGAAACGTTCATCAGTTGACTCGTTTGATAGCGTGTTCTCTTGTTGGAAGACTAGCTAGCTAGCTAGCAAGTACATGCTTTTGCAAACGTTGCCTCAATTGGTGACATATCGCCGTACTATTTATAATAATTGTGCAATCAACATCTGCTGTTGGGTCCAATCCATGCCATGTCCGACATGAAATATACACCCTTTTCTGTTTGGCCACTGCTGCACCAGTACGGTGCATGATGATGTCCTATTGTTGTGCTCAGTCCCGTCCCAAAGTACCCCAACAATTCTACCAACACTTGGTCTTGTGTCTGTGTATTGTTGGCACGAAGAGCCTCCAACCATTCTCTCTCTTTGAGTGGTGCCATGTAATGCCAATAGTCGTTGTAATCCTTGGTTTCATTTTTGGGCCGTGCAATGCGCGGCGGGAACAACAGTGGTGGTTTCGGTCCCGATAGCTGCAGCAGTGTTGTGGCCATAATGGCTCGAATGTAGGCAGATGTGGACTGGTCACTGCGATAATCATCCAAGACCCGCCAAACAGATTGAATGAGAATTGTGGATAGTGGGGGTTGTCGCAGGAGACACAGCAGGTCTCGATGAACGAAAACACCATTCATGTCCAGGACATTTTGATACTGGTGATGTAGCTTGTTCATTTCATTGGGAATGGGAGATGATGATGATTGACAAAAGGCTGCCCAGGACGAGGATGACGACCCCTGAGGACAATCTTCTTGCTTGGATGGTGCTGCTGCCGCTGCCACAAGGGCATGTGGATGCTGTTTCCACAATTCAAAGCCAGCATGGATTCCTCGAAGGTTTCCATTCCACAGAGTACTTCCATCCATGAAGAGTATCGCTTTGGCAGATCCAAGTCGAACCATGACCTTGTGTACAATGAAGTCAAAACTGTATTTTCCTTCATCTGTCAAAGTTTGGGGCAACCCAATCATCCACACTTTGTGCTGCTTGTCGTTGTGCCATGCTTTGAGTCGTTCTTTGTATTTGACATCCACGGTAGAATGTTCTTCAAACCCCCAATCATCGTGTGGCATGAGCACGATAATGTCAGAGACAGATGGGAACGTAAGAAAGGCCAGCAAATTCATGAACAACTGTCGAAAATTGCACTCTCCTTGAAAGGTTACAATCATGGCGTAGGTGGATTCCTGACATTCCAGACTGCCTGGCTGAGGTACCTGACACTGCTCGATGCCGCCATTTGACGACGAAGTGTTATTGGCTTCTTGCAGCCTTCGTCTTTTCCCTGTTTGCAGTTGGAGAAGGGTATCTTTTAGCTCAAATGGTTCCAATAACGTCTCAGAAGTAGCTCGTAACTGTCCTTGGTTGCCAGACAACTGCTTGGCCAGGGCCACTGTGGCTCTGGAGGAAGACCCACACTCTTTCCAACTAAATGCTGCCTGTTTTTGGAGGCGGTGTAATACAGCGGTTCCAGATAGCACTTCCGGAAGATTGTTGTTATTTTCGGTAAAATCATCGGTTATATCATCCCTCCCAGTCATCTTTCTGCCATGAGGGTCAATATAACTGTGGACACGCTGCAAACCCCCTTTGAAACTAATGGAAAAGCCGTGGACTAGTTCTGAGTTTCCTTCTTGGTCATTGTAAGGGAAATAAAACTGAAAGTAGACAATGTTGCCCAAAAATCCAAGAGGGCCCAAAATGCTCAAGGCTCGCAGGAAGACAAATATTGCAGCACCACTCTTGTTATTAGACTTTCGCCGTCTTGCTATTGGACTCGTGGGGACACTACCTGGATGTGAAAAACTCCCAGGACTTCTGGACGGTTTGGGAGATAAATTGGAGCTCTGTCTCTCCATTTTGATTGTTGCTGATAATGCTTATAGTGCCTTGCCGAGGTATCAGGGTACTAGTTCCTGCATGTAGATAGATCCAGTGTAGCTAGATGAAGAGGCGTCCTCTGTGAAGGTCATGGAGGGAGATGGCTCCAAGCGACGGTGGGAGATCCAATGGCGCCAAAGTTTTGTGCCACTTCCAGCGGTCATTTCGGTTTTGAACATCGGATCCCCTCGGAGTCTCGGGGCTCGGTCTCGCTGATGAGATTTAAAGGAGTGTTGTTCTCTAATTCCTACGAGCAAACTTCGGTCCTGCACTGGTCACCTGTTGCATGGTGCCAAGCAGGCTTCGCTAACCGATTGGTTGGGCACCGGTTACCGGTTACCGGTTACCGGTTGAGTAACCAGTTATTCTAGGGTACCGGTTACCGATTACCGGTTGAGTAACCACTAATATTGGTTACTTTATAGGTTAGTAACCGGTAACCACTGGTTAGTAACCAATTACAAGTGGTTACCTCGAGGGTCTGAACATGCAGCACAAGACTTTCGTGTTGTTTGCTTCCGCCCCATATCGTACTTACCCTAGTCAACCACACCTTAGCTAAACGAACAATCTAGATAACGGGGCTTGCAAAATGGTGTGATATTGGCGAGTAAAACATGCTGTTTGGGCTTTGTAGAGTACCTGAGGGTGTCTGGCATGAAGGGGAAAGTTGAACTAACTTTTCATATGTATAAATGAGATTCCTGGATGGTAGGGTCAGCACCAAGTGTTGTTTGCTAGTAATACTGCAGCTTATTGGGGAGTAATTTGGTTTTAAAAGCAAAAGTGAGGATTTTCTGGTGGTGCATAGCAATTCTTGTGATTGAATTGGATATAAGGACCCCCGTAACACTTTAGACCTAAAGCTCCCTTGGTTCCTTGCATGATGAATTTGCATGCGAACCGGACTAGATGATTAATACACGAGTCAATAGTAAAGAGGTGTCAGGTATATTTCCTCCAACACACTCCTGCACGGTGCCCTAAGTGGCTACCGTGGAACGAATAAATAATTTAGGAAATCAAACAAGGGGTGGATGCCCCATGATGAAAGCCCTGTGCTCATGGAAGAGCTTGCCCTGAAGGGGCTTCGTGAAAAAGTCTCCACGCATCTCCAAGGTTGGGCAGTACACAACTCTGAGGTTTCCTTTTCCAATCTGATCATGAATGAAAAAGAAACGAATGTTGATGGCCCGAGTCCTTTTGCCCGAACTGCCTTTGCCATTCTCTGCAAGGATGATCGTGCTTTTGTTGTCCTGCATGAGGATGTTGTCCTTCACAATGATCCCCTGCTCTTCAAGGAACAACTTTGCCCACAACATGGGCGACATGACATCGTCAGCTCCAATCAATTCCGCTTCCGTGCTGCTCCTCGAATTCAATTTCTGTTTCGCAGACACAGACAGCACCGCGCCACTTCCAAAGGACATGACTCCTCCTGTATGGGAACGGTAATCAGGATGGACTGCAAATGATGCATCCACCCACCAAGTGATGATGCGTATGTCATCAATGTGTAGGATCAACTTGTCCTGCGCCGTCTGATCCAAAAACTTGAGGCCTTGGACCAACTTGTCCCAATCATCAGATGTTGGGCTTCTGACACGAGTGCATAACACAGTAGTGAGAGTCTGCACATCTGGTCGAGCACGCTTGCACAGAAACAACAGCTTGGCTGCAAAGGTATGATAAGTCTCCCTGTTTTTGTCATTCAGGGTGGTTCCATCACCAGAGCTGAAAAGGTCAGCAGGAGCTGCACTTGGTACCTTTTTCATTGCCCCAAAGTCCACTGGAAACTCTGAGACCATTTTCTTGACATAGTCTATCATGTCAATCACAACCTTTCCTGGGTCGGAAAAATCCACTGTCATCCCCAAGTAGTCATGCTTGGGACCACGGGTTGCCTTGACGGCTCCATAGGTTCCATACCTGTCATTGAACCATTCCAAAGTCTGGTCATTCACCAACTTCATTCTGTGGCTTGACATCAAATCGTCAACATGGAAGCGTATCGTCTGCTGGTATCCTTCAATCATCCTGTTGGCAACACACGGATCATACTGGTTGAATACGAATCCGATTCCCTCCAGGTCGCTCCTGAAGAGCTTGTACCATAGCAGTGCTGCCAAAACCATTCCGTAGATGGCTCTTTCCACAATGACATAGAGGACTGGTCGTCCCTTTTTGTATGTTAGGAAAGAGGCATAAGTGTCAGGATCAATTTCGACAAGTAAGTCTGCAAGGGTTCCCTCAATGATCATGAGGACCATGTCTTCGCCTTGTTTGACTTTGGCATTGGGGTTTGGATGAACGCATTGGGAACATCCAGGGACATCACATCCCTATCCTCGGATGCATCGACACACATGGATAACATCAAACCCTCAAGTGAAACTGTTGGGCTTCTGGCATCTT
>CAICTM010000963.1:0-34825 GCA_903772945.1 Seminavis robusta | reverse complement strand
GCGTCAACCATATTTCTTTTGTATCCTTGTGCCCGTTGTGTTTGCTGCATTCACAGCGATTGGTTTCACGCGTGAGGACTATGTGGAAGAGTATGTTGGAGAGATTTGGATTCCTCAAACGGATCAGCTCGCCAAGGACCAGGACTACATGGAGAGCGTTGGAGTCAAAGCCTTCACTTCCTCTTCCATTGCAGCAATGGCCATGTCTCGAGATGGAGGAAATCTCTTTGAAGAAAACAGACTGGAAGAAATCCGCGAGCGAATGGACGCCATTGAGAACTTGACGGTAAGGTTCCATCCTGTAGAGTGGTGCACTTGACACCACACACACATGGCCTCCCTCACCAATTGATCTTTTGCACAGGTCACTTACAACGACAACGTTTTCACTTGGGAGGATGTTTGCACGCTCAATGGATTGGGTGCCGGAACTTCGACTACGTACAAGTTCCCATGTGCCCGTCTGTCTCCAATGGACTTTTTTCAAGAGACGAGAACTTACTTCAAGGAGGTTGACCGAGTGACATGGTATCATGGAGTAGTTCGAGGAGCCGCGATTCGTCCACGCGTCCTTCGCTTTGGTATCTTGCAACAGCACTGCTTGGGTTTGGAAGAAGGCCAGTCGGATGCATGCAAGGTTCAAGCTGGTCTTCGCCTCAATCCTGACTTTGCAGAGCAAATGGGCTACCCCAGAGAATATGCCAATCCATTGGGCCTCATTGGAGATGTGGGATCACTGGAGTTGAGTGACAACTGCCGTATTTGTATCGAAGAGAGCCTGGAAGCCAAGATGGAAAAACTGCAGCATGAGCTGGTCGTGCCATTCTTCAGCGTCCTAGCCCGGGAATTGCGCCGCTTCCAGCAAACGCTCGCAGATCCGGAAGAACTGGCTCAAGTTGACGACCTCGCAACCAAGGCTGAAAAGATTGCCAAGAAGGTTGACAAACGAGCTGTCGAAGACTTTTATTACTATCAGGTTTTGCGATCAACGTATGCTGAATTGGGAGCTGAGGCGTATCAATCCGCATACAATCAGCTCATCACGCCCGACGCCGTACCATTGGACTGCTCTACATCTGCGTGCCCCAAGTTCAACATCACCCTTGAGGACTCCAAGCAGGCCTTGCGCAACCACGCGGACAACACATTCTCGAGCATCACAACAGCTGGCAGTCCGCTACCAGCCTGGTCCGAGAGTGATGGAAGCGGCATCATGTTGCAAGGTTTCAATCCCGTCGGTGGCAGTGGCGTCAACATGAGTGCAGATACTCTTTCGGCAGTGGCATATCTGGATCTTGTCAACTACCGAAACACCAGTGCATGGAACCCGCTCTATGCCAATAGCTATGCTGACCCATTGAACGATCCGAATTGGGTGCCTCTCGTTGAGACCAACCCAGTTTATGCTTGGTTCATGGCGGGCGAGACAGAAATGACAGCTCGTAAGTGCCAGTTGCCGACCCTCATCCTCGATGTTTCCCAATCCTCTCATTGACTTGATCTTTGCTTTTGATCCGATTCGAACAGACTGTGGCAACGGAAACTTGACAGGTTCCGAGACCGGAGATCGCACCTTCGATACCTTTACAAACTTTGTGGCGGTACACAAGCTGACTCAATACTGGTGCACCAAATATGCCGAGCCATTTGAGGAGGATGCCACAAGGACTAAGCAACATTTCGCTCGCATGTTTTATGACGGCCTTTTGGATTCGGATAGCTTCCTGGGCATCACCCAAGGCAGCGATGATCCTTATACTTGGACACTGGGAGCGGGTTGTGGATACAGCCTCGGCGGTGAACGCTACTCTTACACGGAGCAGAGCGAAGCTGATGTGCTTGCAAATGCTTCTGGGAACCTCTACTTCATCGAGGAGGGAGTGTCCGTCGGCGTCGTTGATCGCAACCTTCTCATTGGCGATGCGACACCTCCAGTGGGAAACTACAACTTCTCCAATCCCCTTCAAAAAGTAGGTGTTGTTCAAAGTCTCTTTGCATTACTGGGAGAACCAAAGGCCATCAGGAACCGAGTTTCAAATTGCAACAGACCAGGAGGACCGCTCAACATCACCGACGAAGATGCAGAAGAGGTCCTCTACTTGGCCAAGGAAAGATTTGACGAAATCTGGTCAAAAGGTTGGGATGATGAAAGTGCTGGAGAAGTTCAATTTGTCGGGTTTGTCGATGATGTTGGTGTTGTCGGTACCACCGGGCGATTCCTGAAAGAGATCACATTGAGCAATGGGTGGTTGACTACCATCAGCATTTTGATCATATGTTGCTTCTCTGTGTTCCTCATGTTCTCCTTGGATGCGGTCGAGTCAAAGGTTGCACTGACGCTGGTTGGATGTGGCCTAGTGGTCCTGTCTTACTTTGCAGCCCTTGGTTTCAGCATCATGATAGGAATCAAGATAAACGTCGCAACAGCGTGGACTCTTCCCTTCATCCTCTTGGGACTTGGTGTCGATGACATGTACATTGTGCTCTTGGCGCTCAAGAAGGAGAGCCAAAAGGGACATTCCGAAGACAGCTTTTTACGTGGAATGCAAGAAGTTGTGGTGCCCGTGACAATGACATCGCTTGTCAATGCCAGTATGGTATGTTGTGGTGTTCCCTGAGCGAACATCTCACTTGTAACTTGGCAACACTGACAGATTGTCGTCTTCTCTCCCCAGTTTGCCATTATGAACATCTCGGATGTTCCCGCGGTGAATCTCACTGCAAGAGTGGCATTGATTGCGGTTGTGTTCCTCTACCTATCGATCATCTTTTGCTTCAGCGCATACTGCTTCCTTGATATGAAGAGGCAAGCGGCTGGAACGCGGGATGTGTTCTGTTGCACCAAAGCGGGCGAAAGGAGCAACGAGGATTCTGGAAACAAGTGCGTCGGAACTTGGCTCTCGACTCTCCTGTACGACAAGCTGTTCAAACCCCTTGTCTTGGGCAACTCAACAATTCGAATCGTATCGCACCTGCTCATCTGGGCGGTCGCAGCCGGTCTAGTGGGAGTGTCCATCTACGGCATTACCGAGCGAGAAGTCGGGCTTGGACTGGAGGATTTCTTCCCGCACGATCATCAGGCGCAGCAGTGGGCGAGTAAGAGGACTGAAAGCCTGGGGTCCTGGTCAATTGGCATGGTAAGTGAGCTACTTATGCCCGCGTCCCTTCTCACCAGCTTGGCATTTGTGACTAACCAAGCTTCACATGTACCATTCCTTGGCTAGAATTGGGGCGCTTTGACCTATACAGAGCCTGAAACTCAAATGAAAATGATCAAACAGTTCGAAGATGTCATTGCGCATCCAAACGTCGCTGATGTCGACACCAAGCAGCTCTGGATTGCCGACCTAGCGATTTGGACTTCACGGATGTGCGATGCAAATGTCGCGCGAAGCAACCCCAGCATCAAGATGTGTGGACGTGACCAGGTGTGGCCTGTGGACAATTCCACGTGCGCTGGAACATGGAAACGCAATGCATTCGGGCTGCGTCAAAAGATCTTTAATGACATGAAGGGACAGTGCAATGCGTATGAAGGAGGCATCTGCCGCCCAACTTCTAAAATGCACTTTGCAGACCTCATCGACCTTGGAATAAACATGTCGGCTCAAGATCAAAATGAAGTTTGGTGCCCAGTAATGGAGGGCTGGTCGGATGACAAGCTTAGATTCTGCATCAAGCAATGGAGATTTCTCGCAGGAGGAGGGGGTGGTCTTATCCTTGAAGATGAGCACGGAAGTCCAACTCAGTGTCAAGGGGAGTATTACAGCAACGAAGAAATCAAAACACCTATCCCTTATTCCACTGGACCAACGATGTTCAGCTTCAACCTGCTCTCCCACGAGATCACTACCACAGTCATTGAGGAAACAAGAGCAATCTGCGACGACGACAAAGAACTTCATTGCTGGCTTACCGGTAAGTGACAAGATTGTGGACACTGTATATGCATGTAATCCTAAAGATGCTCACACATTGCTTGTTCTCGATCTCACCAGGCATCCCCTACAATTATTGGTCTCAGTACATTGGCATTTTTAGCGTGCTGGTTGAGATCTCCGCCTGGTCGGTTTGTGTCGGCTTCGTCGTAGCGGTCTTGTTCCTATTGGCACAACACACAAGGCAAGGCGGCAACCGAAGCCTTGCGCAAAATGTTGGAGGGAGCTTGGCTGGAGCATTGCTCATCACCGCAGTCATGATCTTGAGCCTTGTCTCTGTGATTGGTCTGTCTATATTGGCTGGGGTTAGCATCACGGGCTTCTCCATCATGAGCTTTGTTTTGAGCGTCGGCTTCAGCGTAGAGTATGCTGTCCACGTTGTTTCCCGGTGGCTCCATGCTCCAAACTCCATCCAGAGCGCTTCGGATAGGGTGGATTATGCAATGGCTTTCCTTACTCTGCCTACCTTTATGTCGTTCATGTCTAGTTGCATTGGGTAAGATCTGCATCTGTCATTCCTCCACGCAAGTTTGGCATCTCCGTATCTAACCACATTCTTCCACCTCAGTGTTGCTACGTTGAGTCAGACCGAGTTCAGTTTCACCCAGGTGTTTTATTTCCGGCCTCTCATCATCGTGATGCCCGTGACATACTATTTCGGATGCTGGTGGCTGCCTGCATTTCTCTCCATTCTCGATTTTGAATTTGTGAAACTGGGTGGTGAAAGTGAAGAGGTTCGCCCACAAGAGCAGCCAATCGCAGAAAAGCAAGGTCTTCCTGAACCAACCGACATCCATCGTCTCTCCGACCAAGAGGATTCTGACAACGGCAAAGCTCCCTCCCTCCTAGAGGACATCACAAGCGAGGTTGAATGTTGAAGGCCGACGCTTGTATCCACGTTTAGCAATGGCCTGGTGTCCACCACCACCACCGATACTTTATGTTTACAAAGGACTTTGCATCCTTAGTTGTAGTTCAATATAATACAAATGGAACACCACACCTGTCTTCTCACTACTGGTTGTCGTAGCTATATCGTACTGGTAGTAGAATAATCCTATCAACTACACCTTCGTCGTGAGCTCCATCATTTCCTGCTTCTGAACTCGTTCGAGCAACCGAATGTTCTGATCAGCGTCAGAAGACACCGACTCGAGCGTTCGTGGCTGATGGGACAAACATCACTGCTGCAGGTATTTCTCAAACTCTTCCACATCTTCTGGGCTGCCCATGAAACATGGCGATTTTTGATGCACTCGCTCAGGTGTCACTTCCAGAAGACTTCCAGTTCTCCCGTCGATCGCTTTGCCGCCTGCTCGGTGGACTACATAGGCCATGGGCGCTGTTTTGTACAACAATTGTAGATTGCCATCAGGATGTCTCAAAGAATCACTTGGGTAGGCAAATATGCCTCCGTACAGCAAAGTCCTGTGAATATCCCCCACCATGCTTCCAACATAACGTAGTGCGTATGGTTTCTTGGTTTCTCCTTGACCTAATTTGAGACTCTTTACGTAGGACTTCCAATCGTCTGCCCATCCTTCACTGTTTGCCTCATTGCAAGAATAAACGTTTCCTCGTTTCGGAATGCTCAAATCCCGGTGTGTCAAAACGAACTCTTGCAGTTGCGGATCGAGGGTGAAACCATAGACACCGCCTTGGTCCAGCGTAAAGACCAGAACTGTGGCACTGCTGTACAAGCAATATCCTGCAGCTTTCATGTTCTTGGCAGGTTGTAGAACGCTTTGAACCAGTTTCTCATTGTCGTCAACACTTGTTGCTGTGGTGGCTTCCCCGTCTTCCTCATCATTGGGTTGTTCAAATACCCCAAACACCGTTGCCGTACAAATGGAAGCATCGGCGTTGCCACTGCCATCCAGAGGATCCAGTACAGTCTATATATGATATCATTTGGTAAAGACATGAGGTGTTAGAACACTTGGGACAAAGAGTCGATCCTCTGCCCATACCGAATCTTACCACGTAGTTGGAATCCAAGGCACTGGCAATGAGGACTCCTGGTTGATGTTCCGCAGGCGATTCGGTGTCGACCTTTGGTCCGGGAGCCACACATTCACATTTCCCCGTAAATTGCAAGGCATTCTTCAACACAATGGTGGAGAGCAAATCCAATCGTTTCATGCTGTAAAATCGTCCATCGGAATAATCACTGTTCTGTTCTCCCAGATCGTTGGCCAAACCAGCCCGATTGACCAGATTGCTAATAGTTTTGCAGGCCATTTGGATGGACAAGAGCAAGGATTCCATATCACGGGCCTGGCACAATAGTAGAGACCAATTGAAAAAAAGCACATCGATGGGTGAGTACATGCATTACACACGAGGAGGAAATCAGACGCTAAGACGTAACGTCAGCAAGCGAAATTCAGTATGACGAACCTCAGGATCTTCCTTGACGATATTACTCAGAAATCTTGTCAACGTGATCCGCGGTTTGGTATTCACCAATAGCTGAGGCTGAGTCGGAGGGACAGAATAGTAACGCTCATCCACTGCTGCTGGAGTTTCCGTCCCCGTATCAAGGGAGACCAATTCGTCAAATCGACTGCTGAAACTAGCCGTGGTGGGATCCTGCCCAGCAGTAGACGCAGGCTTGTTGGTGGAAGGTATCCATGCCTCGGCAGTCTGGATCGAGACTAATAATACTACGAGACAGAGGAAGAAGGACTCCATTGGGTTGTTCATCATCATCAACTAACGGCCAGCAACAAGAATTCCGGTAGGATGGATGATAGCAGGTGGACCGAAATCTGATGGCCGTGGGAGCGTGGGAGCCAAGAGCCAAGTGATGGATATCGGATACTTAAGGAAGATGCTGTTCTCCCAAGGACATAAAACATGTTTCAAAGCCTTATTGACTAGTAATAAAAACCGGCAGAGCTGCGAAAAATCAAACAGCTCCTCATTTGTTCCCAGGGTATTCAAGTCGTTCCGTCGTTCCGATGTTGTGCGAAGGCTGCAGTGTGGTGGACTTGACATAGGATGATCACTTTGATGCTTTTTCTTAGGACTTCTTTGTTCTGTTTGGGGGAATAAACCATGACGAAGTGTCTGGAATATGAGTCTGATTGGCTCTACCCAATTTGTATGGCTCAGTCTTGAGGTTGCCTCTTTGCTAGCTACAGTAGCTACCGGTAGCTAGCTAGTGTTGGTAAGAAGAAGATCCAATTGGCAGCATGTCAAGCGCTCTACTCCCAGCTTTGTTTCTAGTAGGTTTTTACCATCTAGAAAGCTCTACTAGCTAGTACCGGTATACTAGCAGCCAACCTTGGATCCTCAGGTTTCGAGGGAAATTCGGAAGAGAGAAAGAAAAAGAAGATAAAGTGGCGCCAGAGCAGAAAAGTGATGTCCCCATGCTACTATCGGGGACCGCGTCGGTTGAGTGACTGACGGGGGTGACAGCCAGCATTCACCGGTTATTGGAACCGATCTACTATGGGAGATTGTCACTATCGACGGGGGCTTGCGTGTTGTCGAGGAGAGCACGGATTTCCCGCTCGTTTTACTGGTTCAAGTCCATCGATCCTCATCGTTGTTTTGCCGGTGAAGCTCCGTGGTGAAATCGACCTTCGAAACGAAAAGCAACTACCAAGAGCTTGCATGGAAGTATTAGAAGCAGACAGGACAAAAGCACACACCCCGAGATGAGAATGAAGTCTCGAAAGCCAGATAGCCCAACTAGCTCTGAAAGCGGCCTTCACGATGATGCTGATGACGGCGGGTCCACAGAGTTCGAAGAGTCAGGGGCATGGCTGTTTGTGACAATGACAAAGTGCCCCTATCCGTTCCTTGTCACTCTACCCTTCTTATTCATGCTCCTGATCTGCCTGGGATTCTCGCGTCCTTCCATTATCGAAGAAGATGTCTCCAATCTGTGGATCCCCATGGATGGTACCTACAAACAAGACAAGGACTATGCTGAAAGTGTGGGGGCTGCGGGTAGCGACGAGTTGTCAACCTTTATGGCTATGTCGCTCAGCCGCGACGGCGACAATCTGTTTAACGAAGATAATCTTAATGCTGTTGTAGAAAGAATGAAACGCATAGAGACAACACCAGTATTCCATAAGGGAATAAAGTTCACATGGGATGACATTTGCTTTGCAAATGGTTTATCACCAGAAACAACCTACAAACTGCCTTGTCTCCGGCTAAGTCCAATGGATTTGTTCGAGGAGGCACGGTGGTATTTCACAGAAGAACAAAGAGTGGCCTGGTACCAAGAAATCAAGGGTAGGGTTGTCAAGCCAATGCTAATCCGCTATGGTATTGTGGCAGACAAGTGCCTCAGCAGCAATGCTGCAGACAACGGCAATCCTGATGGATCCTGTGATCACGCATACCGGTTGCGGACAGATCCGGAGTATGCTGTCTCGCAGGGGTATTCTGAGAATCACGCTGAATCTGCTGCGTATTTCCTGGAAGACCTCATGTCTATGCCACTGAATGATCCTTGTCGAATATGTGTGGATGCTCACACCGAGGGACACATTCAAGAAATCAAAAACGAGTATGTGATTCCTGCTTTTACGACCCTGACGCAACAACTACGAAGGTTTCTCTTTGCCTTGGAGGAAAGAGAGGATGTTCGAATGGATACACTCAGATATGTAGAATCCCTCATTAAGGGCACCGCAGCAATTGCAACACAAGTTACAACGGACGACGTGGAAGACTTTTACATGTACTACACACTTCGAGGTCTATACGCGGATGGAGCAGCAGATTACAAAAGGCTGTACGAAGAGATCAATGATCCTTTGTATAGATCCATTCTTTGTGGCAACGAGAATCTTGTATGCCCTCCAGAAGAAGTATCACTGGAAGATGCAAGAGAGACTCTTCTCCGCCATGCCGACAATTGGTTTTCCTCCATTGTTTCGTTTGGAGCGCCATTTCCTTTCTGGGGAAATGCCGATGGAACCGGACCCTTGTTCGCCGGAACTTACCCGGTCAGTGGCTCAGGGGTCAATATGAGTGCCCCGTTTGATAGTTTGAAGACGTATCTGGACTTGGAGAATCGACAAAATGGCCGAGACTGGCGTCCTTTCTTTTACGATGCACGCACCCAGGAAGGCTTTGTCGACCCCCTGGGAGAAGACTATCTCTGGGAAACGGTATGTACTTGCTGAATGTATGCTTCTTTTACATGCTGCCCGCGTCTTTTCTGATCCGCCTGTTGGAATCGAATCCTACAGATGGTTGAAACAAACCCAGTGTATGCTTGGTTTATGTCTGGACAAGACGCAATGATTGCTCGTGAGTATACTACGCCTGAACTCTGGTTTGATCTGCCAGAAACATGATTTGTCTGTCGCTCACCCCATTGCTTACTACCATACATACCAACACACAACTAAAGACTGTGGTAACGGGTTTTTGCCAGGGACCAATGCCTCGGATGCCATCATTGACTCCGCATCGAGACTCCTGGTGAAAGATTACTCCCAGCTTCTTTGTACCAAGTACCACACACCATTTGAAGAAGACGGAACGGAAACTCGACAACATTTCGCCCGAATGTGGTTTTCAATGTTGATTGAATCACCCTATTTCCTAAACATCAGGCAAGGAGAGAGTGATCCCTACAGCTGGACAAGTGGATTGGGATGTGGATATGAACTTGGAGGTTCCAGATTCTCCTATACTGGCCAATCAGAAGATACCATCCTGCAAAATGCATCTAGCTACCTCTACAACATTGATGAGTCCGCGGAAATCGGCGTAGTAGATAGGACTCCCCTCATTGGAGATGCATACCCCCCTATCGGAGACTACTCATTTGACAACCCACTACAGCATGTAGGACTGCTTCAAACAGTGTATGTGACTCTTGTTGGAAAGGGAATCACGGAACGAGTGAGCCACGAGAATCGCCCCGGTGGCCCCCTCAACATTACCGAAGAGGATGCTGCTGAAGTGCTGGCTCTTTTCAAACAATCCTTTGAAAGCCAATGGACTGATGGATGGGATGATGACAACAGTGGCAACGTCCAATTCGTTGGTTTCTTCGATGATGCAGGGGTCCCTGGCACCCTTGCTACTTTCCTCAATAGTGTGACAATGAGCAGTGGGTTGCTTACAGCAGTCTCCATCCTCATCATCGCTTCATTCTCAGGTAAGTCAAGCACACTTGCATAGGCAACAAGCTGGTCGACAGTGCAGTATCGCCATCTTACGAGATCCCTCTACGCCCCATCACCCATAAATAGTGATCTTCCTTGCAAGTAGAGACCCTGTCAAGTCGAGAATTGGCATCACCCTCGTCGGCATCATTCTTGTCATGCTCGCCTTCTTTGCATCCGTCGGCCTGGGCATACTTATCGGCATCAAGGTGAACTTGACAATCGCCTGGACTCTCCCTTTTGTCATTCTGGGTCTTGGAGTGGACAATCTGTACATCATTCTTTTGTCTTTGCAAAAGCAAGGCGACTACTCGACTGAGAGCTTCTGCAATGGAATGAAGGAGGTCTTTGTACCAATAACCATGACCTCCTTGGTCAATGCAAGCATGGTAGGTACCTATTCACATGTCGGCTTCCTGCGTGTGTGTATCAAATAATGTCTTTTGTACTGACGCATTTGGTTCGTCTGGGTTCTCAGTTCCTCGTCATGAATATCAATTCGATTCCAGCTGTATACCTCACAGCGCAAGTGGCGGTGTTCTCGATAGTCTTCCTTTACCTGGCAGTCATATTCTGTTTTCCGGCATATGCGTACCTGGACATGAAACGTCAAAACGGAAATCGAAGGGATCTTCTCTGTTGGCGGGTGATAGAGAGGACTGAAGAATCCGAGGAATCAAGAGGACAGCATTATCTCGACACGCTCCTATATGACCGATTCTACAAGCCTTTGCTGTTTGGGGAACCCTTTATCCGCATTATCACGCACTCGATAATTTGGGGGGTAGCTGCCCTTCTTCTTGCGCTCGGATTATTTGGCATCAGCCGCGCAACGGTTGGACTTGGTCTCGAGGTACGTTTGGGCTCGTTGGAGCCGGTTTGAAAGTGAAGCGAATCCATGGGTTTCCTGCTACTCACAGCCTTGATATCTGCAGGATTTTCTGCCTTCAGACCATCAAGGGCACCTGTGGGCTTCAGCCCGCACAGATATTCTTGGATCTTGGGTGATCAATATGAACTGGCCCGATATTGACTATACAGACCCTGACGTTCAGATGCGGATGGTGCAACAATTTGAAAGGGTGATCAGCACTCCTCACATAGTTGAAATTGACACCAGAATGCTGTGGATTGCAGAATTTGGTTTCTGGTCTTCCCGTCTCTGTGACTACAATCTAGCCGCGGAAGACAGGAAATGCGGCCGAGACCAAGTTTTTCAGCAGGGCTCAACCTGCGCAGGGACATGGAAACGCAACACACACGGCTTGCGGACAAAGTACGAGTCCGCGAGTGACGAGCAGTGCCAGCCCTATGATGGTGGGATCTGCCGTCGAGCTTCTGAGCTCCACCCTGATGATCTGTTGTCGCTGGGCATTACTGTGGCGGACAACAGCACGTGGTGCCCCGTTTTCGAAGGATGGTCTCAGGCCAAAACCGAGTTTTGTCTTCGTAGCTGGTACGAGATTTCGTCGGGAGGAGCAGGCAACTTGGTGGTGGACCAAGAAATTGAATGCGAGGGAGAGTCCTGTCACGATTTCATGGTTAAGTTCCCTATTCCATTCTCTGCTGGACCCCCTATGACAGCGAGAGACGTGGTCTCGCATGAATTGACGCTGGAAATGATGATGCAAACTCGAGCTGTCTGCGACCAAGACCCCGACCTGCACTGTTGGATGTCTGGTGCGCCTTTTGACTTCTGGAGCCAATATGAAGGGATCCAGATGAACCTGGTGGAGATAGCTGGGGCTTCCGTGTTCATTGGTTTTGGTATTTCACTGTTCTTTTTCGTCTTGAAGCAGTGCCATGATGGGAGAAACAGTGCAGTCAAGGTCCTGTCGGCTGGTCTTGTTGGCGCCTTGGTTATTGGAGGTGAGCGAAAACGATGTGCACAATTACGCCAGCGCTTACACGTACCTTGCAAATCTCTCACACTTCCTGCTCCAGGCAACTGCTTCTTTTGTCTTGTGGCTGTGGTTGGGATTAGCATCCTGTCTGGGGTGAGCCTCACAGCATTTTCAATCATGAGCTTTGTTCTGAGCGTGGGATTCGCAGTTGAATACAGCGTTCACATCATTGACAGATGGTTTCGAAGCGACCGGGATTCAGCGCTGGAAAGAGTGGAGCAAACCATGTCCTTTCTTATGCTGCCAACATTCCTATCATTCGGAAGCAGTACTCTGGGGTAAGATCTCCAGCAACCCAGCAACCGTGTGGCCTGCGCTAGGTGCGATTGCAGGCTGAAACTAACAAATTTGGCAATTCAAATTTAGGGTACTTTGCTTGGCAATGACTTCATTCGAGTTCAACACTCGTTTCTTCTTCCGACCATTGATCATTGTCATGTTTGTGACCTATTTTTTTGGCTGCTGGGTCCTCCCATCCTTTCTGACCATCCTCGACTTTGGATTTCTCAAGCTGGCTCCTCCTGATTCCAAGATTCCAAAGAGTGGTTCACCTCTCTCGAAAATTCAAAATGTTGAATCCAGCGAGGCCGGGGCCTCCATCGTCGACAAACTGGAGAAGGGCGCCTCTGATGACTTTCAAACACATGCTACGCCGCAACCAACTGGAGTTGCTGCTGATTGCATTAGGGACAGCGACACTGAGGCGGCTAGCAGCTTGGAATTCCTTCCTTGCTATGACTTGGCTGATTGTGCTGGCAAAAGCAAGGATAACAGCAAGTCGGAGGACTACTTACCCGACTTGGGAGAAGAAAATTCGCTTCTCTCCGAACTACCACCACCGTTACAAGCAATGAGTGCTCGTCATTCTCGCGACCCAATCAGCATGGACACGACAACGAGCTACACCACTAGCTATTCCTCCTATTCGTCAGACCCCCCTGCTACACCAAGCTTGCCAACCTTTGAAATGCCATCACCAGCTCCCTCACCGATTGCTCGGCATAGTCTGGACACCGTTGAAAGGACTGCCAGCCCGTCATCATATGCGTCGACTATGCGGTCTTCATCTGTGACACCGTCGGTAGACTCCTCGCTCATGACGATTGAGGTGGACAACACTCTGAAGAATTTGCTACATAAAAGAAATGATGAACTGCCACCAAAGCACCGGCGCGGACCATCCCCTGACAAATTAGAGGCCAGGAGGAGCCCAAGGGAAGAAACGGGGGGGAGAAGCTTGGTCGATTCCATACTCCAAGCCTCGTCACTGGAAGTTACGACAAGCAATGAGGAATTGCCGCCTCCATCTCTAGCGAACAATCTTACTCCATCCGAAAGCTCGGGGGCATTTGATGGAATCGAGTCTCCTTCCACATCGCACGACGACAAAGACAAACAGCCTCGACCGCAATCATCATTGCTCGACACGGTCAACACTAGACAACGAAACAACGTTTCTGTGAGCCCGAACAGCAGTGGGGAGCGAGTGGCATCTGCCTTGAGCCCCGTCAACGTTCGTGTGAGTAAGCTCGGCGCTGGGATGCGAAAAAGCCCAACTGTGACAATTGACACGGATCCTCGTCAAGAATTCAACGTGGTTGGACCAGCAAGTACGGGCGATGCTATTTTCCGGGACCGAGAAGATGCCGGCGGTGGCATGATACAGAAGTCGCTCTCATCCAGTCCGAGGAAGAAGAGATTTACCCTTGCCAATCCATTCAGCTTCAACAAACCTTCCTCGCCACCAGAGGCTCCTTTTGGCACGAACGAAACCCTAGTTTCAAGCAACGATGCGTTGTTGAACACCGGCGAACGATATGACTCGAGCTACGGTGGTTATGATATGGAAAATGTTCTCGAGTCTCCATGGCTTGGCACAGTGATTCAGCCTACCGACACGCCTCCCGCTCCTCGATCTAACCGCTCCATTTTGACAGGAGGCAGCGGGGAAGTGCTTGCAGTACATCCGGTGTTTGAGGACGAAGAGAGAGACAGAGACACTGTCAATTTTTGAGGTCGAGGGATGATTAAAGGCGTCTGACGGCAGTCACTTGATCGTTATCCAAAAATGCTCATACTTGCGCACTGTTTATCATTGTTTAGAGTAGTCACGAAAATGCATAAAACTATACAGCCAATTAATATTCAGCACCCATCATCCTTATTACAGTCAGTCTCCTGTAAAACTTCTTGCTACTGGTACAAACTTTAAACGGATCACCTCGTTTCTCTATGGTTGATTCATTGACTATACCGTACTGGCTTCTACCTTCTACTCTGTCCACCACTCCTCCCCGAGCAGCCTTGTCATGTACTCGACCCTAGTTTCACTAAGTGTGTTTCGTTTGAATGCCTCTTTTTGGGCCCTGACAAACTTCACGACGTCTTCATCCTCCCATACCACGGCTGGGTCATTTTCGTCTTGCAATCGTTGTTGAATTTTTCTATATTGTTCCATGAACTTGCTGCCACATTTTCGAGTTGACACCCAAACAAATCCAACCTGATCCAAACGATTGACATGATCAGGGTCCACTCGGTCTTTGCCTAATCGTCGAATACCAGTGACCCACGCTCCCAGTTCTGGATCAGGAGCATATTTTTTGGGTATATCAACACTCCCATCGTGTTGTTGTTTATATACCTCTAACCGAGGAAACATTTCCTCAAAATCCACGTGCTCATAGACATCTTCCAGAGCGTGAAATATAAAACCCAATTCCTTCAAGAGCTCAACCTCCGACGCTGTCAATTTCTCTTGCACTTGCATTCTTCGAATAACATTGCACTGCCGGCCTTCGGAGGTACCCAGGGGGATATTGGGATTTCCATACTGAGCCTTGTGTTCCATCAGGGCAGGATACAGCTGAGCCAGGACTTTGGTTGTTATAACGTCTGGCACAACCGAATCGCTCTTGGCACTCCACAGAATGGTACTGGTACACCAATCCGATGATGGAACACCAATAACGAAAGATGGAGAAGGGATCACAAACCCTGTGGTCAGATGAAGGCACAAAAGGAGCTGCAGAGCCATTGGAAAGCCGCCAAGGACGGCCATTAGCCTCGTCATCGTCGTCTATCTGCTTCGGGTAAATTAAGCCAAGGATTTTGAAGAAGAGTTTACTATTGGGTCAGAATGGACTACATGTACAGTAACGTAACGGTGGTTGGCTTTGTGCGAAGAAGCTGAGAACTGCAGATGGTGGACAAGCTCCAAGATCCAGGATCTTCGAAGACTCAAAAGAAGCCAGTACAACCGCTGAAGATACTCGTTGGTGCGAACGGTTGCTGAAGGTCTTGCTCGTCTTTCCCCGTCTCAGCTTTCCTGGTTGTACAACGTGAGAGTCTGTATTACCACCTGAAATCTTGCGTGGGTTGTAGTTACTTGATATGGTATGTAATATGCATTGTTACTTTACTGGCCTAATTGCTTGCCAAGAAACGACACGAACCCTTCTAAAGCGCACACTTTAGCTATTTTGATCCACGGATAAACATGGTTCGTCTAAGCCTTCTGGTGCCTCCATCGCTTGCCCTTGATGTAGAAATGCCAGCATCTTTTGCTGCCGCAATGGCCTTGGCTGCACCCGTCTCCTTTGGCGTGACACCAGATGGCGTAACATCCTCTTCTCTTCCTGCAAGGAGATTCACTGCATCCACATCTTCATCGTTGTCACCACCTTCGTTCTTTTGTCCACCCTCTTTCTGATCCAATGCCTCATCCTCATCGTCTTTCTCATCGTCTTTCTCATCGTTTCCGTCGCCGCCTGCCTTGTTGTCTTCTGCCTTTTCATCATTCTTTCCACCTTTGTTGTCGTCGTTACCCTTGTCATCGTTCTTTTGATCACCAGCGACATCCACTGCGGGCGGTACAACTGGAGCGATAGATGGGGGTATAGCATCGATGATATATGGACTCTGTTCAGGTTCTGCAGGGACTATAACAGCCGTAACAAAACCTGGAGAGGATCCTGGCGGTAGCCCATTTGTTTCTGCGTGCGTGGGCGATACTGTAATCACACCAAACCCGTCAGCTAAATCCGCAGAATCGGTCGACACCATGGTTTCTTGAGCTGTTGGTGTTTCCGTTGTCAAAAGCGCTTCAGGAACGACAGGGGCTCCAGTAGTAATTGTTGGGGACTCGGAGGGTGCACGCGTCACCAATAGGACGATAGGGAATGTTACTGCAGCGGTTGGTTTCATCGCGGGAGAATCCGTGGGGGACTCCGTAGGTGCAACTGTTGGCTCATCGGTTGCTAGCACAATTTTTTCAGATTCAGCTTCTATCGAAATCACAGCCGGCTCTCCCAGCAATGATGCCACATCCTCCTGCCTGTCCCCTTCGCTGTCAGCATCTTTCCCCTTGTCCTTGTTGTCCTTGTTATCTTTACCTCCACCAACATCATCTGCCGGCGAGCCAAGAGGGGCAGCGGCCGGTTCCTCGGTGATGGCACCGGCGAGATCTTCCACCATGAGACCGGAGTAGGGTAGCTCTGTTGGGGCGGCTGTAAAAGCGACAACAACAACCTCCGTAGGTGCATCGGTTGGTGATTGAGTTTGAACTGCTGGCGTGATGATGAAATCGGATGTTGGGGCTAGTGAAGGCCATTCGGTAAATAGGGGAGTTGGAGCTGCAGTTTCCAAAACGGGGACAATTGCAGGTGCAGTAGGCACAGTCTCTTCGCTGTTGCCTCCATCAGACGCCAGAGTATCTTTTTGTGCTGTAGAGGCTTTGGGAGCCGCCGAGGCTTTGCCAAGACCTACATCAGCTGCAGGTGCACCTTTTTGTTCGCCCGAGTCCTTTGGAGCTTGAGAAGCTTTTCCAGGACCAACATCGGTTACAGTAGTCAGATCTTCTTCCCTTCCTGAAAATGTACTTGGCGCAGGTGTTGCTTGTGGTGCTGCTGTTGCTTTTGGGCCGCTGAGCCTTGGAGCTGCTGTTGCTTTGGGTGCCCCTGTGCCTTTGGAGCTCCTGAAGCTTTGCCAGGACCAAATCCTCCAATCAGACTCAGATCTTCTTCCCTTCCTGAAAGTATGCTTGGTGCAGATGTTGCTTGTGGTGCTGCTGATGCCTTGGGAGCTGCTGATGCCTTGGGAGCTGCTGTTGCTTTGGGTGCCCCTGTTGCCTTTGGAGCTCCTGAAGCTTTGCCAGGACCAACATCATCAGAGTCAGTACTCAGATCTTCTTCCCTTCCTGAAAGTGTACTTGGTGCAGAGGTTTCTTGTGGTGCTGCTGTTGCTTTTGGGGCTGCCGAGGCCTTGGGAGCTGCTGTTGCTTTGGGCGCCCCTGTTGCTTTGGAGCTCCTGAAGCTTTGCCAGGACCAACATCATCTGAGTCAGCACTCAGATCTTCTTCCCTTCCTGAAAGTGTACTTGGTGCAGAGGTTTCTTGTGGTGCTGCTGTTGCTTTCGGGGCTGCTGAGGCCTTGGGAGCTGCTGTTGCTTTGGGTGCCCCTGTTGCCTTTGGAGCTCCTGAAGCTTTGCCAGGACCAACATCATCCGATTCAGCACTCAGATCTTCTTCCCTACCTGAAAGTGTGCTTGGCGCAGATGTTGCTTGTGGTGCTGCTGTTGCTTTTGGAGCTGCCGATGCCTTGGGAGCTGCTGTTGCTTTGGGGGCCCCGGTAGCCTTTGGAGCCCCAGCAGCCTTTGGAGCTCCTGACAAGGCCTCTTCCCTTCCTGTATCTGTTCCGGGTGCTGCTGTGGCTTTTGGTGCCGACGTGGCTTTTGGGGCTGCTGTGGCTTTTGGAGCTGCCGATGCCTTGGTGGCTCCCGACACATCCTCTTCCCTGTCGGGTGCTGTTCCGGGTGCTGCTGTTGATTTTGGCGCGGCTGTTGATTTTGGAGCAGCCGTGGCTTTTGGCGCCATCGTTCCCTTTGGCCCCTTCGTAACTTTTGGTGCATTGGATTCTCTTTGGCCAAGCGGTGCTGAGGCGGGTGTATCCTTATCTTTTCCTTTGCCACCACCTGGATTGGGATCCACAAGTTCGAATAAATGGGCTATTGACTCTGGACCCCCGCACATGTACTCTGGCATCAACCCTTCACATGCAATACCTCCCACCAACGCATCTGTTGTAAATGCAGAAGCTATCCATAGATGCGAGCAAACGGCTACTACTGCTATCAACAACGACGGCGCATGCTGGACGATTTTCCTCATTGTTGTTTGATACGAAAGAAGAAAATCTCGTCCATTCGGTTTGCTATGTTTGAATTGATTGACGCAGAACGCAAAGCGTTTCTCTGTCAGTTGAGATTGATATCATCCCAGCCTGGTTTAGGGTTGCAGCCATGGATGCCAACAGCATACACACGGTGCGCCACTGGTGTCTTTGGGTCACGACGTAGTTACCTGCATAATGGCAAGGATCGAGTGGGTGGGATAGCGAATCGGTGCGCGTCGTACCAAGTGGAAACATTGTTCAACGGCCAACGGCTTTTTGCTTACAAAACCAGCACGATAGTGATCTCAACAACGGTCAACTTCCACTCACCAAATTCTTCGTCCTGCTGTACCCATTTTAGCTACTATTCATAGGTGGTACGCATGGGCTGAAAAGCTTGGAGATGCTTCTTTCGGTTGGTTGCCTTTGCTTCGTAGCGGTGGTACCGTGCCGGTACTGGTAGCCTGGACCTCTTCTGTGACTTGCTGCGATTGTGATTCGATTCGATTCAAATCTTTCCTCCATTCAACCCTTCGCGCCCATCGACTCCCACGGTTCCAATCGCACAGTTGATCGCCCAGCGGATACCGGTAGTAAATCATCTGTCAAAGCTTTGCTTTTTGGAACAAGTTTCCCCGTGGCTTCCGTCGAACGCAATCGTTTTTATACACAACTAACAACATGCTCTTATAAATTGTTGGCTCGTGAATACCAGATAGATAGAATTACTATGTACGTAACGCCGCCGCTCAATCGCTCCAATACAGCAAAGCAGCCACCATTTCACTGCCACAACAACATGCACAACACCTGAGCAGCCGTTTGTGAAAACTCGGGAGAAACCTATCCTCGCAGGGCTTTCTTGCGTCCTCCCCCGTTCTGTGTCTGAGAATCTTCGTTGCGCGCTCCTGCTTCGTCTTTGCCAGCACGGACAGAGCTGCAGAATCCTTGAGGTACTATCCCACTTTCGCAAAATGTGCGAATCAAGCCGCTGTTGCCATCGCTTCCGACCACAATATTGCAAGCCGCCGTTGGTGCACGACCACCTACACCACAGAGGAATCCTAGGAGTAGCCCATCCACAATTGCCTTTTCCTCCTCCGCGTTGCCAGTATTGAAGTCCTGAAGGGCATTGGCCTCAGCAGTGTCCGTTCTCGGGGTGTTCTCACCAAAGTATCCGCAGAGACCATCGGGTATACCACCCGTATCGCACGCTGCACCAAACAAAAGTTGTGCTAGCGTGACACCACCTTCCTCTCCGGTTTGCGCTCGCTGAATGTCTTCTTGAACTTGGGCATTATCGTTACCTCCCATTGCGTTGGATACGAAGTCTAGAACAGGAGTGTCCAACACTTCAAAGTTCAGGGCATGCGCTTGATGCTCTGCGCCCAGCAGAACGAGGAGGAAACATAGAACCGGGACAGGGAACATCATCTTCATCGTTTCGAAGTGAGAAAATGCAAATTGTGGCATCACAATTTTTGTCCTGCGAGGTGCGGTTCAGTACATGAAAATCCAGCGATTGTCAAGACCCATTCCGAATTCCCAAAAACTCCAAATCGACGATGTGGAGCAACGCTACGTGCGCAAACGTGTGGCATCAAGTGCAAGTGTGGCATTGCTTAGTAGTGCGAAAGCTGTGGATTCGCTGTCAGACCTGGTGTGTCTAACTAACTAATGCAGGAAGACATCCAGCGAAGGTTTCCCTGGAAGCATTCTTACGACCGGAATATTCGGAACGTTCGGTATACTATCTGGTTCTGCGGGGGCACCAAAGCATTGAAACTGGACATGTCGGTACCACTCTTTCTTTCATGATCAACCTACAGGTATCATACGGTACAGTACTAGTATTTTGAAATGAAGCATGTATGTGCAGTGTGGCGATTCTGCATGTGTTGTGGGTGCGAAGTAACCTTTCGACCGTGAGGTCTAGGCACCTTGGGCTCAGCTGGGCCCGCGGTGAACACACAGCTCTTGCTGGTATATCCGTGAGGTTTCCTCACGACTTAATGAAGGGGTTTGTAAGGGGCTAGATGATCCAAAATTTGGCAGCACTGCACACTCCAAGAAACAGTACCAAGACATTTTTGATGATCTTTATCCGGTGGCTTTTGGGCACGTTGGCACAGCAATGGTAAAGCTTGCCTGTATCAAGCTTACACATCACCACGTGTCTATGACATCTATGACCCCAACAGCTTTGAAAAGGCTACGGGAAGAAAATGGTGGGGCGATCTACACCTGGTAATGGATTTTCACCGCACCAATAACTGAAAGGGGGAGCCAATGATTGTTGTTCATACAGAACAGGGGGTATCAACCACTCGCCCCTACAAACATGAAGCACCACTGAAGAGACAGATGCTTTCTTGAATGATCAACCACAAGACAGAAAGCTGACCCTCTTTGTTGCGGGTTGTTGTTGGTTGCTGCTCTTTATAGTTGTGGGTTGTTGTTGCTGCTTGTTGCCCTCTGCCCTTCATGGCAGTTGTTGCCGCTCTAACAGAGGGTGCTGTTGTCAACAAGAGTGTTTTAACTGAGCGTAGAGAGCTAGCAAGTGGATAATGGGAGTGGCAGATAGTGCGAGTGAATAAGCTATCATGACCGAAGCTTTGGATCCCTTTACGCGACCGTCAATTGAATGAATGAAGATGTGCGTCCAGCCATTGTCGGTTGGAAGATGGGTTTCGAGCATCCTCGCACCTCTGCTATCAAGCATCGTTGAATGGCAACAGTCAGCAGAAGGAGGCTACTCGACAATTCCGGTAGCAATGGCACTCCACGTATCTTGCCTCATCCATGGTGCTCAGACTGCCCTTCGGTCGCCATACATCACTTTTGACTCGTGCTATTGCTTAGACGGGATGTATGTCAATCATGTGGTGTCTGGACAAATGGCAAGATGGATAGAGACCGGTGGCAGTGGATCGGTCGCACCTCTACTCAGGAGATATCGTCCGGTCGAGTTATGGCAACAATCAACCAGAGAATGCTACGATGTACACGACAACTCACGCATCCATCCATGGAAATCCCTCCTTGTTATTTCCTAGTGTTTGGTTAGTAATTTCTGTGTCGATTTTCTTGATTTAGTATTGGTGGGAGAACAATTTATGGATCCAAAGCAACCAGACACAAACAATGCTATTTTGTATGGGAGCAACTATCCTCCTTCCATAATAGCAATGCTACTTGATAAATTAGCAAAGCTATTGCTCGTATACAGCTGCTACTGCGGATGAGCTTGTACTGATACAGAAACGGGTATTCGATTGGTGAGGCTGTTATTCATTGCATTGTGAACGGTGGATCTTGTGTGAGCCGTCATTCGATCCCAGCAGCCACAATCACAGATCTGTTCCTCACCACAACTGCTACCGGTATCAGAAAGATTTTTTATTCATAAAAAAATTGTTGGTACTCAGCAATGGTAGTTTCGGCTGTCGGCAGTGGTAGTAGTGGTGGGCAATTACATGGTTATGGTAGCAGTCAGTAGTAATAGACTTCCATGATAGCTAGCTGGCATTTTGTTGTTGCTGCTGTCGTTGTTGGTTAATCAGCATGGGAACATTGTCGGTCTAGCCAGTGGTCGGTTGACAATAGCTGCAGCGATGTAGTGATAATGGTGGCTCGCACTGTTGGCAATGGTAGTGGTTATTGGGTGCATTTCTCCTTTATCTCATGTATTCGATTCCAGTTGTTGTGTCGTAGTTGTTCACAAACACCAAAGTCTCTTTTCCCACCACTTTATTGTGCTGTCCTGGTTGGCACCGACGCTATCCATACCAACCTGGCAATAGCCTTGATTCATTTGTGACGTGATTTTTCATGAAGGAAAGTCTGACTGAAGGGTTGCTTCTTGGATGGCTTTGTTGGGAGGGAATGCTTGGCTGTTGTGATGGATGAGTGGAATCAGTGTTTCTTGTGGATGAATGAGCAGGGGTTTTGCTTGAAGACAGCTCATGATGGCTACACTGGCCAGAAAATGAAAGAAGAAGATAATCGCAGTGCTATTTGGGTGCATTTATCCTTTAGCTGATTGGATGAGTTTGTTGGGCGGGAATGTTGTGATGAATAGTTTTGCCCGACTTTGTGGTGTGAGTAGACAGCTTGTGATGGCTGGATTGTACTAGCTAGTACCCTTCCAACTAGAGAGTAAACTTGTGCTCTTGCAGCATCTTCCATTCAGTGCTTTGGTGCTTCCAATGTCAACAGCGCTGGTATGGCACCATGGTACTATTCCCAGCCCTTTTGTCATGGTCACGGAACATGACAGGCGGTACTTCGTTCCTTGGTGCTCCTTGGTGCTTTTCATCCGGAGAATTTCGACGGCAGCAACGCTTTGGAAGATGCATGGTGTTGATGCAGTGCTACATGTATATACCGTACTCTACTAAACTACAATGATACAAACACAGCACTGGCATGGCCTTGACAACAAGTACTAGCTAGCTAGTACGAGTACTTGGTAGCATGGCGGGAATTTCAAATGGAGCTGGACCCCGAGTGCTTGCATGCATGCACACCAGTACGCATTGCTGCATGTGCGACCAGTGACTGGACCAGTCCCATGAAAGAACTCCATGGAGCCTCACACCCTTTCGCACCATTTCCCGGAAGAGTTGCCAAGATTTTGCGTGCAGTTGCGAAGGTTTTGACGTCGTCTTGTCTCCCCCCCCCCCAGACCTGAATAGATACGGTAGGGCCGAGAGCCTTTCACAGTTCATTATTAAAACAGAGCCGTGGAAAAATCATGAGCCGGTCCTCTGACAACCAAAAAGGATCGGAGAGATCTCCAATGCTTGGCGGTGAAATTGGACGAGGTCTCACAGCAGAGGATTATGAATCTCACGCCAACCATGAAGCCTCCGCTCCAGGCCACCGAAAAACCCAGTCTCTCCTGACGATTCCAACAGGTGGTGAAAGGCATCGTGGGAGACACCATCGACACAAGTCCTCCATTGGACAGTTGATGGAAACAGTCGCTGAAGGCGTGCAAACTGAAGCCACTATGGTAAAACATGCCTTCAAACGGGAACTGGAAGACGCAGATCTTGGAAATCGTTATTTCTTGGACATGAACTTGACAAGATCGCTGTCTATTTTACCCGAAGATATCCAAGAGTTCTCTGTGGAAGCTGTCGGCCGACAATCCATTAGCTTGTTGGTGCCCTCAATCGATCAAGATGAAGAAGAAGAACAACCACCGCCAACACCTGTGGCCACGTTGAGCAGTTACCTGGCCCTATTAAGTGCTGTTTTAGCAGTTTCCTCCAATGGAACTGCTCTTGCTCTGCTGCATGATGTGCATCCTGCCATTAAGCTCTTTTGGAGGATGACAGCAGTGGCCACAGTCCTTAGTTTTTTTGCCATCAAGACCATGATAAAACAATATCAAAGCGAAGAAAAGCAGTTCCTGCCAAAGCTAAGTTGGAACCACTGGTAAGTGACTATTTCTTTTGAGGCGCCTGTTCTACCTGACCAACAGATTGCTTCCTAACTCTTATCTTGGTGCACTAACAGGGTGACATTCTTCTTGGCAGCTATTTGTTTCTTTTTCCATACCTTGTTACTCTTCACTGCCTTGACGATGACGTCGATTGGCAATGCCGTCATTGGAGCCAACTCCCAGGCTTTGCTTTTGGTTCTAGGAAAACTCCTGACCGGACAGCGAGTCGTCATGATAGAGGGGCTAGGAGTTTTGATAGCCTTTGTTGGTTGTATTTTGTGTTCAGGTGATGAAGCTAGCGATGATGACAACGACGGAGATGGCGATAAGGACGTCAAATTCACAGCCATCATCGGTGATTTGTTGGCACTTGGGTCTGCTGCTCTAGGAGTCTGCTATCTCACCTTTGCCAAAGCCATTCGAAGTCATATATCAGTCACGGTCTTTATGTTTCTGGTCGTGCTGACAGGATCTGTCCTGTGTTTCCTTTACATTTGCTGTGCAGGGATTTCCTTTTCGTGGGGCAACGACCCACGCAACGGCCTCTTCGGGTGGATGACTCTTGAGGGTCAACATGTCTTTATTATCCTTTACGTGGCCATTGTGTGCAATGTGGTTGGGACTATGGGCTTTGTTCGGGCCATGGCACACTTCGACAATATCATCATTGCAGTTGCAACCCTGTTGGAGCCTATGATTGCAACTCTGATTGCCTTCGTCCTTGGTGTGGGAGACTTGCCTGGAAAACTTGGATGGATGGGTAATTTCTTTGTTGCTTTGGGTACTCTTGGTGTGGTGTATCCATCAATTCACGACAACTCTGGTGGTGGCGGACACTAAGTGTTTTATTGTTCGAGGCACCTCAACGGCACAGGAAGGGCTGGCCTCATTCTTGCTTTTTATGTTATGTTTTGGTTCTAGGCTGCACCGCTTCTGGTACCGGTATCCCCGTTGCTCTCTTCTGCCTTGATAAGTGAAGCCACACACCATTAGACTTCATAGAGTTAGAGTTGCATAGAGAGATATGCATTGATTGATGCGTGCGACCTCAAGATAAAGACTGAGCAGTCTTTATCTTGAGGTCGCATCAATTTTATGATAGGAGGGGCGGTACAGGATGGGTTTTGCGTGGCTACGGTACCGTTATGTTCAATTGTACCGCGACGATTTGCTCCTTTGAAATCCAATCCCAGTAAAGGATTTCGT
Source organism: Seminavis robusta (assembly GCA_903772945.1). NCBI lineage: Eukaryota > Bacillariophyta > Bacillariophyceae > Naviculales > Naviculaceae > Seminavis > Seminavis robusta. Next base: position 10,009 of record CAICTM010000963.1, on the reverse strand, counting down.
CACGATGCGTCCCTCCGCGGGATCCGGCTGCAGAGGTGCTGGATACTCTCGTCCTTATCCGGCAGTTACCAGGGAAGTGCAGGAAAACGCATTACAAGCATTACACACCTGAGTAGACTGGTTGGTTGTTGACTGTCAATGCTATGGCTAATAGTGAGGCTGCAACTAGAGTAACTACATACTATTTAATAATCAAAGTCAAACTCATTGTCGACTCTATCATAGTACTCCACCTGCCACATTGGCCGGTCCATGATTTGGAGCTGGACAATGTTGGCTACAGCATGGGCCATCTTACCATGTTTATCAAGGGAATGGCGCCACCTCTGAAGGAGGCAGCTCCATTCCTTGAGTCTCCTATTGACACATTCGTGCCTGGCCCTTGCAAGAGCCTTCCTGCTAGTCTGTTGTTGATTGTCAAGGTGTCGCCATGGGCAGTCAAAGAACTGAGGATACCCCCTGCCTTTGTCAGCCACAGCTCTCTCATCTCCCTCAAACATGTGGACCAAAGATGACAAAGAAATGACAATATCAACCCATTCACCACAAGGGAAGGGACCATTGATCCACACAATCCATCCAGTTTGAATACATACACCAATTTCATACCTCAATTCAGGACCATTAAACTTCTTGGTATACCAGCCAGTAGAGAAAGGACCTGGTTCCCGGATGCGAAAGTCGGTGCCATCAACAGTTACCAGACACCGACTGCCATTGTCATTCATCAGTCTGTTCTCCCATCTGATCTTGAGCAGCAGTGATGGTGGAGTGTAGCATGTACATGATGAGGTCTCTGTATTTGTGAAGACGGCAATGAAGAAAAGAAAAAGCGCTAGCTTGGTTGTCACGTACCAAGTCAAGAGTAGCGATCTTCTCAATGAACACCCACACCCAATGGCGAATTGTCTTTTCATCCTTCATGAAGATCATGGCCAATACAGCGGTGACAGTGTAAGTTCTCAGGAACATGAGTGTGACCAGAAAGTAGGTTACCCATCGAATGTCACTGAGGGGATCTTCATCCTCCAGCATGTTCCACAGTTCTGCCGCAAGATGAGGAGCCAAACCAAAACAGCCCCGAAATGTCCGATTGTACCGGTATGTCTCATGGTCGACTGCTCTGGCTGTAAGCCCTTGGTAGTTGGAAGCCGTTCTGATAATGGTATCAGCTGTTATCTGCATTGTGGTTGATGAGCGAAAGTCAATTTTGTGAGAAAGTTGAAGATAACAGAAAAGTCGAAGAATAGATCTAGTAGTTATGTTCGGCTTACCTGTAGGGCTGATGAACAACCCGCCGCTGTGAGAGCCATGCATGAGCGATTCCAGAAGTACTCCACAAACCAGTTTCGCTCTCAGTTCATCAAAGCCAGAGGAATGGCTGCCGGTGTTGCTCTCAGAGGACCACAACCACCACAAGATGATGATGGACCACTACCCATTCTTCCCAGCTTTGTTCCTCGCAACCAAGTACCTGTCGTGGCAGCCAGGCCTCCTGCAGTTGCGCAGCTTCCTTCCATAGCTGACAACGATGATGAGGATGATGTTGCTGATGAGGATGGCCCCACTACTTGGAAGCCGAAGAGGATGGTCAAGGAATGGGAGAATGAACATGGCATTCGCCATGTGACTATCATTGTGTGGCTCAGCAGTGGCGCGACTGAAGCCGACATCGAAACCATGGTCTCTGCGAATGGCAAGAAGCTAACAATCAGTGAGAAGTGGCACCAAGACCTCTTGGATATTGGGGAGTTCTATTATCTCTATCAACAACACACAAAGGAAAACCTAGAGGATACCAATGTGAGGCGTCATGCCATGCAGCAGTATGTCAGGTCCATCCTTGATGTCAGGGGTGATGTCATTTCAGAATTCACTATGGAGCTGCCATTTCCAGTTGATCCCTCTACCCTCAATGTGACCTTCCCCAGCTTTGAGTCTGGTGCATTGTTCTGCCATGTTGACTTGGCTGAGAAAAGGAAGAAAAGGGTAGCTCAATCCTTTGTCATGAGGAAGAGGCATGCCAAGGGCAAGAAGAAGGGTGATATTGAATACAACAACCTGACCCCTCATCACTAGACAAACTCAACAACAGCCATGGCTTTGATGTGTGTTAGGCACACTGTAAACAACTACAACAACCAACCAATCTAGGAGCAACTTGTTGAGTGCTCATGTAACCAAAAAGGGTAGCTGTTGAATACCCTTGTAGAAAGAATAAGAGATACTAGTATCAAGTAACAATGATGTAGTGGTGTTGTAGCTGTGTAATGCGTTTTCCTGCTCCTCCCAGTACCAGGTACTGGTAGTGTGTCTTGCTGGATCCACTCGAACTATCCTCAAACGTAACCAATACGTTTCGCAACCAACCTTTGCAGCAATAGCTAGCCGGCTAGTGACTAACTACTATTAGTATACTAGCAAAACCCCGGCCTCTCTGTAAAGGTATGTTTTTGTGTCTATTACAGTTCGTTTGCTGGTTTCGTTTGCCAGACGACGGAAACGAATCGAGACAGGCAAAACTGAACCGGCCCTATACTAAGCATGAAGTTTCTCGCTGAATTTTTGTTTGTTTGTGATTTGTTTCTTTTTTTTGGGGGGGGGGGGGTCGTGTTGCTCGAATCTCCTGAGCCCCCTTTTGTTCCGTGTAGCATGACATTGTACAACATGATCCAATCTCACGTTAGAATAATAGAACTACCCGAGCGGATGGAACGGAATCGTATCGAATTGATCCTACCATGTGTAGCTACTACCGAAGGTGCTGCCGCTCCTATGCACTTAGACCGAGCTTGCATAGGCACCGGTAGTAACACGAGCCCGACGGCGACGACGGCTGTCAACAGGAGTTGCGGCTTGTGCGGCTTGTTCTTGAACCCATTCGGTGGCATTCATGGTTTCTGTGGTGTTCAAGTTCTTGACCATCATTTGCGAGACCAGCATGTCATCACGGTTCCGGAGACCAATAGGGGAGATGATGGCCTCTGCCTCTGCCATGCTGGCAACGTTGATTTGGTTCTTGAGTCCAGGGCAGTCAATGACTCGTGTGGGGTGCAGGGAGATGGAATCCACCACGATACGTTCATCTTTGGCCAAGCGGAAGACAAAGTTGTGGCCCACATAGGTTGCCTCGTATTTCGTCTTACTGTTCCAGTCGAACATGAAGTTTTGTTGAGTCTTCTCATGGAGTCCAAGGTGCTAGTATTTGAAAAAAGATGAGGGCAAGCGATTGTGAGAACATCTTATGGTAACTAATCATATCCAATACCGTATGCTGCAGGCAATGTCTGTTTCGAACTTACAAATTTGAAGACTTCATGGCACGATTTGCCTGTGTGTCCTTCTCCGTTGGAATAGTCTCCAATTCGCAGATTTCCACGAGGCTTGGCAGCCCCCTTGAGGGAATACATTCCCGTGTAGTACGCGTTGAGTGGGCAACCCACTTCATTGCGGAATCCGATATCCAAGGTATTGCAGGGACGCATGGCACGAGGGGCTTCTCGGGCGTAGTTGGGGTCGCGGTCGGTCTTTCCAGGAGCCACTTCGACCACGGGTTCCTCATCTGGTTCGTTGGGATCACATTGCAGTTGATGCCCATACTTGTTCTTGACGCCCACAAGACCGACACGGTGTTGCATCAACACAATACCCATTGAGCCATCTTTGTTGATTTCGCGAATATGAAAGACGTGTCCTTCGTAAGTCTGCAGAGACTTCCACGCACCAGTAGCCAAGATAGCTTGTGGATCGTGGTTGGGAGGAGAGATCTTGTTGTTGAAAGCACTGACTTCTTTAAAGGTTCCGTCAGCCTGGGCCATCATGTACCCGACCACCACGGGAGTCGAGGCAGTGTTCTCCAGCAGCCAGACAGTGTCAAAGCCAGTTTGAGCCTCAGAGTTGGTCATGGGCGAAACAACCTGAGGGCAGAAGCTGGTACGCTTGGAGGGGACCGTGTTGGTTCCGCCTTCATTCAGTCTGTGGTAGATAGATACGCGGTTCAAGGATTCCTTGTAGAGGTTCTGCCGGGCTCGATCACAGGCATTGTCCTCGTGGTACGCAGCTGTGTAGTGCCTTACGGTAGGACAACTGGGATCCATGCCCTTGACTACATCTTTCTCCTTGACGAAGAATTCCGAAGTAACGCTGGTGGTAAGGGCTGTGAAAGCCAAGAATTGAACGATCAGTTGAGACGAGAACATCATGGTTTCTTTCCTTCTGTTTGTCGAGGAATGCTTCTTCTTAACAACTGCTGCTCTGATTGTTCGCAAACTTGTTGAGACCTCTGTTTCGACGATACGATACCAGCACAAAGGCGCGGACGATGGGATAGCTCTATCGTTTTGCTTTTGCTTGCACGAGAAGTGGGATGTGCTAGCTGGTTGGATGTTGTTGCGGCTGCTTTTAGCTCGGGAACCACAACCTGGCGAAGATTACACCCTCCAGTGGTGATATCAGGTAGCCCTACCCTCTTACCTTGTTTATAAGATATTTCCTGAATGATGGCAAAGCATTTGCCCGCAAAACTCCACCGCTGCATTCAACACCATCAGCCTATCCAAAGTACTAAACATCAGTTTACTAGTAGTAGTCTATCTTCGTGCCTCCAGCAAGGAAAGTGATATCAGTACCTGGTGCCATGAAATTGTTCCATCTCATGGAATATCTTCAGTGGGCCATTCAGGACAAGCAACCTTCAAATTTGCTAGAACCACTTTCATGGCAGAGGTATCCTTTGGTGACGTACAAAGGCATACTGTAGCTGAAGCGGTGTGAGAGACCTACCCAAGCAGGACTACAGTATCTTCTGCAGTGAGCAGGAACTAGACAGTCTGGTCAATTCAACTATTCTTTCACAGCATTCAGCACTAACATCAACGGTGGGGAGCTCCTGAAACCGAAGTTCTCTTGTGGACAGAGATGCAAATGGTGGGACTATCAGGATATTATTCAAGACTGCGGAGTCTACCGGTATACCCAGATGCCAACGTCAACTGCACAGACAATAGGTCTGATTCGATTCTATTATTTGTGAAAGGATCATGCCCACAACCGAAGTCAAGATTGCAGGGCATTATACCGGCACGGTAGACTGTATCTTAATATCAAAGGGAGACGTACCGGTATGGGAAACAGTTAGTTCTGTTTTACCTCAACTACCTTCCTATTTTAATGGGAGCGCAACCGCCAAATCTTGGCTGTAGCTTGCATAGGGAAAAGTAACCCAGAATGTCCCATGAGACACATTTATGACCCTCCATTCCACGAAGAAATGACTGTTCTGTTCGTGAACTCTTCTTTGCGCGTTGCGTTGCGTTGACTCATTGGACTCAACTCGTGATTTGATTGACTTGAATTGATTCACTGGACTAAAACAAACTCTCACAATTTGGTTGTCCGCCGTTGGAATGGAGCTCCTTCATTTTTTGCTCTTCGGAGACCAACAATAAAACGCTTTGCTGGGCAAGGCATAAAAGGGGTTGTACGGTGTATCATAACGTGACAGTAGCCAAGCTAGAGCACTCACAAAATCTCTTTGCTTACAGCTCTTGTTCTTTGCCGATGATCCATAATACGAGACGACATCGCCTCAGCAAGACTCTGGCTACCTGCATGGTCACCATGGTCAGAAAATCAAAGAAAGGTTTGTCCATGGCCACTTTGGCATGCAAGTCGAAACATTCCAGGTCAGAGCCACTCTTTCAAGCAATCTTGAAGTGTGCCTGGACGGACATTCGACACTACTTCATTTCAGGGACATGGAAATCTGATGACTACGAAGATTCTACAAGCCCAGCCTACCTCCAAGCTCGGAAAGAATCCACCTACCTCGACAGCTTCAGTCGGGAACGCGTCCGACAGCTGCCCCTCCATGCTGCCATTTCCCATTTGGCACCTCTATCGATTGTCGTTGATATCGTGCGGTTGTACCCTGAGGCCGTGAATATTCGCGATAGCAAGGGCCATTTGCCACTTCATCTTGCCGTCCTTACGAATGCCGAGGATGTTGCCATGTACCTCCTTAAAGTGTCGCCAGATGCATTTGAAGAAGCAAGAGATCCAGCAGTGCTAATGGAGTGTGACCATGATTCTTTCCGTTCATTGGAACAAGAACAGTTGTTTCCCAAAGTTGACAGAAGTGAGATGAAACAGTTGGAACTTCGAGTGGCCCGAGACGCGCGACGGATGGCCGAAGCTCAGGAAGAGCTGCAGGATCTCATGGACAGCTTCCGAATGATTCGCAGTAGTAATGGTCGTGAATTGGGCTTCTGTTGAGCTAGACAGTCATGCTCCACAAAACACCTAGGGAATGGAGGGAGCTCGGTGCTCTCGCTAGCCAACTGAGGCCGCTAGATCATACCATTTAGAAAGACTTCCAACATCAGGCATCACTCGCCGCCACTGTCAGAGAGAATGTTAAAAAGGTAGAAACTTTGAGTTCTTGAATACATTGGCTCTCCTTGCAAGCTCCCCTACATTTGACGTAGGCTAGTCTTACCTTTCCATTGGTTGCGTACACTTTGAGTGGAAGCTTGTATTTCCATTGTGTACACATTGTCTGTTCTTTGTCATGGAAGAAGACAGGTCAATTAGGCTGTGTGCCCTCCAGACGTGCTCCTTCGTCTTGTGAAGGTCTAGCTAGTTACATTGTGCTGTGAAGGTGGAATTGTTTGCATTGGCTATGTTGTACAAGCATCTGTAAATAGCCCTTGTTCAGGTTGGAGGTGTATACTGTGAAGTGGGGGTATCCATGCGTCTTCTTGCAAAGGTATCATCGAGCTAGCAAATTCTAGACACAGGCAAATCAAGATATATTCCAACTATCATTACCTGTCTCCAGCTTCAATGATAACCCTATCTGAAAAGTCCAACAGGCCAGTTCCAGAGAAATGTCCCACAGATGTCAAATTATAAGCACGGTATCCCCATTGGTAAGCGTTTTCGCTGACTTCCTTCCACCATCGTTTCATTTCATCATTAAGATTGATATCATCCAATAGTACCAAACCCTTGAAGGGTTTTGGCAAATGAACCAGCCGATGCAGAAACTCTCTCTCAAAGGGATTTGAATCAGGCTCATGGGCTGTATCCAATATGATGAGCCAGGTGGCCATGTGCTGCAAGAATTCTTCATCGGGTATTTTCAATAGGTCAAGATTGAAAAACTCAATATGCACTCCATGATGTTCTTGCAGCTGTTGTTTCCACTCTTGTTCTGACTTGCCTCGAAATGCTTGGAAGCGTTCATTGCCATTGGGGATATCAAAGGTTCGGACCTTTGCTCCAGCAGCACCAAGCGCCAGTGCCGAGGCTGCATATCTGGTTCCAATATCGACCACATGTCGACAATCCTTGTGATAGGTTTGAGTGAGATAGTGCCAAAGTGTGTAGTGTTCTTGACCTGGATTGGCCATCAAGAACTGTTCATAGCTTGGTTCTGTGAATTGTTTGAGCTGATCTAACTTGTCCTTTGATTGTGCTTTGATGGCTTTGTTGTCAATCACCAACTTGCCATTGGCAGCAGTAGAAGACAAGTAAGTGGCTCCACATTGAGGACAACTACTGGGACTGTCTCCATCTTCAATGATAACCCTATCTGAAAAGTCCAGTAGTCCAGTTCCAGAGACATGCCCCACAGATGTCAAATCGTGAACACGGTATCCCCCTTGGTAAGCGTTGTCGCTGACTTCCTTCCACCATCGTTTCATTTCATCATTAAGATTGATATCATCCAATAGTACCAATCCCTTGTAGGGTTTGGGCAAATGAACGAGCCGGTGCAGAAACTCTCTTTCAAAGGGATTTGAATCAGGTTCATGGGCTGTATCCAATATGATGAGCCAGGTGGCCATGTGCTGCAAGAATTCTTCATCGGGTATTTTCAATAGGTCAAGATTGAAAAACTCAATATGCACTCCATGATGTTCTTGCAGCTGTTGTTTCCACTCTTGTTCTGACTTGCCTCGAAATGCTTGGAAGCGTTCATTGCCATTGGGGATATCAAAGGTTCGGACCTTTGTTCCAGCAGCACCAAGCGCCAGTGCTGAGGCTGCATATCTTGTTCCAATATCGACCACATGTCGACAATCCTTGTGATAGGTTTGAGTGAGATAGTGCCAAAGTGTGTAATGTTCTTGACCTGGATTGGCCATCATGTACTGTTCATAGCTTGGTTCTGTGAATTGTTTGAGTTGATCTAGCTTGTCCTTTGATTGTGCCCTGATGGCTTTGCTGTCAATCACCAACTTGCCATTGGCAGCGGTAGATGACAGGCTCGTTGTTCCATATTGAAGGCAGTCTTTTGGCGTGTCGTCTTTGAATACTGATGATGAGATAACGTTGGTTGGTTGCACGACGGCAACTTGTGGCACGATGACAGCTTGCGATGGTAAGATGGCAGATTTTGCTGGTACGATGGCGCTTTGTGGCAAGACGGCAGCTTGTGGACTCGTCAATAGGACATCTACGGCATCTTGTCGACTGATCAAATGGACATCTACATGGACTTCGAACAGTGTCAAAAAGGAACAAAGAACTGCCATTGTTCCCAGACAAGCCAGCAATCCGTGTCGACTGTGGCATTGCGGGGTATTAGTTGTTCTCCTCGGTCTGGTCATTATTTCTGTACCTGGTACTTTGGAAGCCTCAAGCCCAGCGAAGCAATCTGCAGCAACCCGCACAGACCAACTACTAGTAACTCGATTTGGAACCCTGCTCGTCTGATTTGGAGCTGCTTACAGTATTGTAGTGGAGACTTGGCAGGCAGGTGCAAGTTGCGACTGACTTGTGATAACAATAATATTACAAATATAATAATAATATTAATAATAGTGCTTGTGTATGTATGGTACCAGCACAGGTGCTCAATGACATACCGTACTGTACGTCACAGGAAAAGTGTGATGATGAGGAACCCGTTCCTCGCCTCTGCGGGAGTGATTAATTTCCTGGTACAAGATCCAACGGATCGTTTTCGATTTGGACGCAAAAGAAAATGGAGGGAAGAGTCCAACAGCTACCTGGTACCGTAGCTAGGTCCACCGCAAAGGCTTGGAAGAGCGCAAAAGTAAGAGAGAGAATCTCTCTGATTGGCATTTTGATTGAATCATTCACCGTTTGCTGCAGGGCAAAAAAAAATTGACCAAAAGTTCTCCGTCGCATACCACAGCAACCATTTCAATAATTTAGAACAATGACGCTCAAGCAGCAACGAGAAAGGAGGACTGCCAGCGCCCGCTTGAGTTGGATCTTCGTCTTGGCAATTTCTTCCGCAGCAATCCTGGTTGCCCCCGTCGCCGCAAACAGCAATCAGTTGTGCAATGCCGAGAAGGAGCTGTACGCCAACTGTGTTTTCCGTCTAGACCCAGACGTCGGCAAAGCCTGTGACTCTTGTCGAATTGCAACATTCGACGACTTGCCCGATCGTAATGAAAACTGTGAAGAAACGGAGGCTAATCTGTGCCAAGCAGTTCATACATGTGGTTGTCAAAATTGCCAAGATGAGCTTGAAAACTTTTGGCAATGCACGACCGTCAACACCAGCAACGGGACCTGCGGGATTGAATGCTTCACCGAAAAGTCAACTACGCCAGAGGGCCCCTTGTGTCCCGAGCATTTTGATGCTTACAAGGAATGCGTCTTGAATGATCTGGATGAAGAAACTAGAGGATCGTGCGATGATTGTCGATTGCAGGCATCCAATAGCATCCCTGAGGATGTAACTGATTGTGGCGTTGTGCAAGGTGAGCAGAGCTCGCTGCATCATCAGGCACCATGCACTTGCCTTTTGGCGAATGCAGACAACAAATTGGAATATGCAGTAAGCTCACCCTTTGCTTGTCCGTTTTCCCACTTACTGCAGACATCTTTTGCAAGGCGGTAGAAAGTTGTGACTGTGGATCTTGTGCGGGTCCACTCGAATCTTATCTCGATTGTGATGTCTACAAAAGGTGGTTTGGAGAGTGCGAAATTAACTGTGGGCTCGCTTCTAGTCCAAGATCTCTCTCTTTTC